>PVKH010002533.1:0-26931 GCA_004027955.1 Chaetophractus vellerosus
TCGTCTACAGTCTGAACTGTGATCTATGCTTGATGGCAAAGCCCCAAAATGTTTATATCTATCACAGGCATTATGCCATATTGATGAGGGTTGTGTATGTGGGGGGTTGTGGGAAGTGTGTGGGGGGGTGGCATATGGGTGTTCCTGGAATTTCTGTGTAACATTAATGTAATTAATGTATCCTAAAAATATATATAGATAAATTAAAAAATAAAATAAAAATTAAAAAAATAAAGGATATTAAGAAGACACCCATTGAGCATAAAGAATAATTTGAAAGCCAGCAAAGAAAAGTAACAGACCTTATGGGAATAAGAGACAAAATGGATGAGATTAAAAATACATTGAGGCACATAAAAGTAGATTTGAGGTGCTCAAAGACAGAGTTAGTGATTTTGAAGACAGAACATCTGAACTGTAAAAGACAGGAGAACTGAAAGAGAAGAGAATGGAAAAGGGGCAGAGAGCATATTTGAGGAATTAATGACTGAAAACATCCCAACCCTTATGAAAGACATAAATATCAATATCCAAGAAAGACAGCATACCCCAAATGGAATAAATCCAAATAGACCTATCCTGAGACACCTACTATTTAGAATGAAAATATCAGTGATAGCAGATTCTGAAAGCAGCAAGTGAAAGGCAAAGCATCATATACAAAGGAACATCAATAAGATTAAGTGCTGATCTCAAATCAGAAACCATGGAGGTGAGAAGAAAGGTACTGAAAGAGAAAAACTTCCAGCCAATAATTCTGTATCTTACAAAAATGTCCTTCAAAAATGAGACTGAATTTAAATTCCTCACAGACAAACACAAACTGATAGAATATGTTATCAAAAGACCAGAATTATAAGAGATACTAAAGAAGTGCTGCAGCTTGAAATGAAAAACAAGGGTGAAAGACTTGCAGAAGAGTGTAGAAATGAAGATCATTAAGAAGGGTAAATTAAAGGGTAAAAAGGCAGACAATAGCATGGTGTGAAAACAGAAAGCCCAAAGACAAAATGGATGATGTAAGTAATTCCATTACAGTACTAAGAGTGAATGTTAATGGCTTGAACTTCCCAGAGACATACACTATTAAAATGGATTTAAAAAAATATGAGCCATCTATATGTTGTTGTGTTGGTTAGGCTAATGTGTCAAGTCACCCAGGTAATTGTGCCCAGTTGTTTGGTCAGCAAGCACTGGGCTAACTGTAAAACAAGGACATTTATGGATGTTAGTCATCAGTGAGTTTACTGTATAGATGGCTGATTCCATCTACAATCAACCAGGGAGATTAATATCAGCAATGAGTGAGGTTTTATCCAATCAGTTGAATGCCTTAAGGGGAGGTGATTTCAGCATTCAGAGATTTTCCCAGCTTGTCTTTGGACAGCCAGTGTCTCCCAGGAACTCACAAAGGACTTTCATTGGACTTACATTGGAGCCCCTGGTTTGCAACCAGCCTGTGTAATATGGATCTGTGCATCCCCACGGTCACATGAGAGAATTTTTAAAAATCTCATACTATTTACAGGTTATCACCTATTGATTCTGTTTCCCTAGAGAACACTGACTAATACAGCTTGGTACCAGGAGTGGTTCTTGAGGAAAATAATTTTAAACATGGGATTTCTGAAGTGTTTCTGGGAGTTTTTGCAATTGGCTCTCTACTCTAATTGGACTCAACGGTACTAATGACTTCCTTTCCAATAATCAAGAGGCCACTAACAGTCTATGGCATGAGTAGGCAATGGAGATAAACAAAATATCATCACTGGATTCTCTTACTTCCATGCTTATAAGAGGCAAGGATCTGTATGGGAGTGTTTTCAACACCTTAACAGAGTTTTCTGAAATCAAAAGGTACAATCATGTTGACTACCTCCTCTTAGATACTCTGGATACAGTTACAAAAGAAAGAGATGAGCTAAAGTCTTCAAATTTGCAACTTAAATGCCTCATTAATGTGAAAGTTTCTATGTGTGCTCTGAAAAAAAATCTTGTTTCATGCAGCCACAGACTTGAGATCTCTGAAAACCAGACTTAGGGACTCATTGTGTTAGTAGCAGAGTTACAAAGGAAATTAAAACCTCAACATTGCAGGGTATCTGCTGTTAAAATGAAGGCATTAATTAGAAAGGAGTGGAACCCTGAGGATTGAGATGGAAACATATGGGATGATGATATTGGTGGGGACATTATAACCCTAAATTCTGTGGAGACTTTGCCAGATAAACCTGTGATGGCCTGCCCTGTGGAGACCACACAATGTCAACCTTGTATCACCCAGCCTCTAGCCTGCCCCAGGGAGTCCAGACCTCCTTCCAGCCCTTAGGTAGGTATCAACCAAACTAAAGCCTGCACTGCCCAGCCTCTGGGCTGCCCCAGAGAGCCTGGACTTCCTCCCAGCCCTGAGGCCTGTGCCGCCCAACCTCTGTCCTGCCCTGAGGAAGCTACCTTCCAACCTCTGCCTGAAGAGTTAAATCCCATATTACCAGATGAAAATGCAAAGGAATGCCCTGAGGTCAACAGCTTGCAAGGCATTTATAATTCTTCTCCTTAGGAACCCCCCCCCCTTCTCTTTGAGACCTATTACTAGACTAAAATTACAACAAGCCCCCAAAGGCAAAATAAAAAGTATGGCCCATGAGGAAATAAGCTATACCCTAAAAGAACTGTATGAGTTTTCCAAAGTATATAGACAGAAATCGGGACTATATGTGGGAATGGATACTAAAGGTATGGGATAATAGTGGAAGGAATATAACGTTGGATCAGGCTGAATTTATTGATAAGGGCCCACTAGGCAGAAATTCTGCATTCAACACTGTAGCTCAAGGAGTTAGAAAGGGCTCTAACAGTTCAGGTGGCTGACTGAAACATGTACCAAAAGATGGCCTGAGATTGAGATGCCCGATTTGCCCCAGTATACAATAGAAGAGGGAATTCAAACTCTTAGAGAGATTGGAATGATAGAATGGATTTACCATTTAAGACCTGCCCACCCAACCAAGGTATATCCAGAGGACATACCTTGAACAAGAACTATGAGGAATAAATTTGTAAGACTAACTCCATCTTCCCTGAAGAGCTCTGTGGCTGCTATACTCTCTAGTCTAGATATTAATGTAGGAACTACTGGAATGGAATTAGAATCTTTAAGCATTTGGGGATGATTGGATCCAGTAAAAGTCAACTATCAGCAGTAATCACCAAAGACAAGGTGGGCATGGCTACCGCAATGAAAGGCAGACTCAAAACAGGAATCAAAATAGTCTGAGTCACATAGAGTTATGGCATTGGCTAATAGATCATGGAGAACCTAGAAGTGAAATAGATGGACAGTCTACTAAATTCCTTCTGGATCTGTATAAGCAGAAGAGTTCAGGTCGAGTTAAAAAAAAAACTAACTCAAATTAAAGATACAGAGAATCATGTTCCCAAAATCAATTCCAAAACATGAAACAGTTTACAAACCCAGAGCCCACTGAATAAGGAGAAGGCCAGTTCCCCTTGAGGAAGGATCCTATTAAACTGTCAAAAATTTATACTTTTAATCATACTCCCAGATTTCCCCAAGGACACCTACAACCTTTTATCAGAGTAACTGTACATTGGGGAAAAGGAAAGGAGCAGACATTTTTGGGATCATTAGATACTGGCTCAGAAGTGATGTTAATTCCAGGAGACCCAATACATCGCTGTGGTCCATCAGAGTAGGGGCTTATGGAGGTCAGGTGATTGATGGAATTTCAGTGCAGGTCCATCTCACAGTGGATCCAGTGGGTACCTAGACACATTCTGTGGTTGTGTCCCCAGTTCCAGAATGCAAAATTGGAACAGGCATAATCACTAACTGGCAGAATACCCACATTAGATCCCTCACTTGTGGAGTGAGGGCTATTGTGGTAGGAAAGACAAGTGGAAGCCACTAGAACTGCCCCTGCCTACCAAAATAGTAAATCAAAAGCAATACTGGATTCCTGGAGGGATAGCAGATATTAGTGCCACCATCAATGATCTGAAGGATGCAGGGGTGGTGATTCCCACCACATCCCCATTCAATTCTCCTATTTGGCCTGTGCAGAAACAGATGGATCTTGGAGGATGACAGTAGATTATTGTAAAGTTAACCAGGAGGTGACTCCAATTTCAGGTGCTGTCCCCGATGTGGTATCATTGCTTGAGCAAATCAACACATCCCCTGGTACCTGGTAAGTAGCTATTAATCTGGAAAATGATTTTTTCTCAATTGCCATTAGTAAGGAAACCAGAAAGTTTCCTTTCAGCTGGCAAGGCCATAAATATAGCTTCACTGTCCTGCCCAGGGGTATATCAACTCTCCAGCCCTATGTTATATTTTCCACAGGGATCTTGATCATCTCTCCCCTGCCACAAGGCATTACACCAGCCCATTATATTATTGATATCATGTTGATAGTACCTAGCAAGCAAGAAGCAGCAAAGGCTCTAGACTTATTGGTAAGGCATTTACATGAAAGAGGATAGGAGAAACACCCCTGCAATGTTACCTTCTCTTTCCCAGCCCAAAGTTTTGGCCTCTTGGGTAGTCACTTACAATCAGTTGACTGAGGAAGAAAAACCTCAATGCCTTGTTTACAAATGCTTCTGCACCATATGCAGGTACCACCCAAAACTGGACAGCTGCAGTACTGAAACCCCTTTCTGGGACATCCCTGAAGGACAGTGGTGAGGGCAAATCCTCCCAGTGGGCAGAATTTTGAGCAGTGCACCTGGCTGTTCATTTTGCTTAGAAGAAGAAATGGCCAGAGGTGCATTTGCACACTGATTCATGGGCTGTTGTGAATGGTTTGGCTAAATGGTCAGGAACTTGGAAGGAACATGATTGGAAAATTACTGACAAACAGGTCTGGGGAAATGGGATAGAAATGGGAGTGGCACCACTCACTATTAGTGGTAGTGATCCATTAGGAAAAATTTTGCTTTCTGTCACTGCAGCCTTAAGCTCTGCTGATCTACAGGTCTCAGTTCCAAAAGGATGAATGTTTTCACCAGGAATGACAACAATGATCATGTGATTTTTTCTCTTTCAATCTGTTAATGCGGTGTATTACACTGATTGATTTTCTCATGTTGAAACATCCTTGCATGCCAGGGATGAAACACACTTCATCATAGTGTATAATTCCTTTTTTGTGTTGTTAAAGATGATTAGCAAGTATTTTCATAATAGTTTTAGCATCCAGATTCATTAGAGAGATTGGTCTGTAGTTTTATTCCTTGTGGTGTCTTTATGTGGCTTTGGTATTAGGGTGATGTTGGCATCATGGAATGAGTTAGGCAGTGTTCCCTCCACTTACAACTTATTAGAAGAGTTTAAGCAGAATTGGCATTAGTTCTTTCCAGAATGTTTGGTAGAATTCACCTGTGAAGCCATCTGTTACTGAGCTCTTCTTAGTTGGGTGGTTTTTGATGAATAATTCAATCTCGTTACTTGTGATTGGTCTGTTGATTTCATCACTTTCTTCTTTCCTCAATGTAGGCTGCTTGTTTATTTCTAGAAATTTGTCCATTTCATCTAACTTATCCATTTTGTTGGCATACAATTTTTCATAGTATCCCCTTATGATACTCTATGTGGGAACAATGGTGATATCCCCTTCCTCATTTTTTATTTTATTTATATGCACCTTCTCTTTTTTCTTTGTTAGTCTACCTAAGGTTTTGTTCATTTCATAATCTTCTCAAAGAACCAGCTTTTGGTTTTGTTAATTAGCTCTACTCTGATCTTCGTTATTTCCTTCTTCCTGCTTGCTGTGGTGATAATTTGTTGTTCCTTTTCTAGTTTCTCCAAGTGTGCAGTTAGGTCTTTGATTTTAGCTTTCTTCTTTTTAAATATTGGCATTTATGGCTCTAAATTTCCCTCTCATCAGTGCTTTTACTGCATCCCATAGATTTTAATATGTTGTGTTATCATTTTCATTTGTATTCATTTCAAGGTAGTTACTAATTTCTTTTGCAATTTTCTCTTTGACACACTGATTTTCTAAGAGTATGTTATTTAACTTCCATATCTTTGTCCCCATTCTGGTCCTCTGTCCCTTACTATTTTCCAGCTTCATTCCACTGCAGTCAGAGAAATTACTTTATATAATTACAATCTTTCTTAATTTGTTGAGTTGTTCCATGACCTAGTATGTGGTCTATCCTGGAGAATGACCCATGTGCACTAGAGGAGAATGTATATTCTGCTGTATTTGGGTGTAATGTTCTGCATATGCCTAATAGGTGTAGATGATTTAACACATTATTCAAAGTCTCTGTTTCTGTTTTCACTCTCTGTCAAGATGTTGTCTAATGGTGATAATGGTGCATTAATGTCCCCCAATATAATTGCAGAAGCATCTATTTCCCCACTTAATTTTTCCAATGTTTGCCTCATGCATTTTGGGACACCCTGCTTAGGTGAATGAATGTTTGATTGTTCTTTCTCCATGATAGATTATCCCTTTCATTCCTTTTATTGATATATAGTGTCCTTCTTTGTTTCTTACAATAGTTTTGTATTTGAAGTCTATTTTGTCTGATGTTAGCATAGCTACTCCTGCACTTTTTGCTTATTGTTTGTATGTAAAATCATTTTCAAACCATTCACTTGCAACTAAATTGTGTTCATGTGTTCAAGGTGAGTTTCTTGTAGAAAGCATATAAATGGGTCATATTTCCATATCCATCCTGCCAATCTGTATCTTTTGATTAGAGAGGTTAATCCATTAACATTCAAAGTTATTACTGTTTAGGCAGTACTTATATTAATCATTTTTCTTTAGGTTTATACATGTCATATTGTGTTTTTATATCTTTTTTATGTTTTTAGTTATTCTTTCTAATAATTTTCCTTTCTTCACTCTCCTCCAAACTTCTTTCTCCTGTTTTTTCCTTTCAAACTACAGAAGTCCCTTTAGTGTTTCTTTTTTTAAAATCAACTTTACTGATATATATTAATACAGCTTAAATCCATCCAAAGAGTATAATCAATGGTATTTGGTATAATCACATATTTATGCATTCATCACTACAATCATTCTTACAGCACTTTCAATATTCCAATAATAATAATAATAATTAATAAATAACAAAACCCTCCTCTCAATCTCTATATGCTTCCCCTACCATTCATAGCTGCTGTTTTTCCTTCTCTCTAACACATTTTTATTTATATTTTGTAGAAACAGTCTTATCAATATCACCCATATTCATGTTTTACATGAGGCTTTACTATCTTACACAGTCCCATGTTACAGTTTTTGGCTTTCCTTCTAGTAATATGCATGACCTTATAATTCCCCTTTCAACCACTGTCTTACTGATATAATAGTTCTGTTAGTTAAACTCACCAGGATATGCTTTCACCATTTCTATTCATTTCCAAAGATTTACAAATGATAATTTTACCAATTCTGCACAGATTAACCCTCAGCTTTCCATTCTGTATCCTCATCCTATTTTCTGGTGATCTATATTCTAGTTATTAACTCCATGAGGTTACACAGTATATTTAGTTCATAATAGTGCAGTCATACAGTATTTGTCCTTTTGTGTCTGGCTTGTGTCACTCAACATAGTGTCCTCCAGGCTCATCCATGTTGTCATAGGCTTCACAACTTCATTTCTTCTTACAGCTAGATAATATTCCCTTGAGTGTATACAGCATAATTTGTTTATCCATTCATCAGTTGATGGTCAGCTTGGTTGTTTCCAACTTTTGGTAAACACGAATAATGCTGCTATGAACATTGGTATGCAGATGTCTGTTCGTGTCTCTTTCACTTCTTCTGTATGCCTTGTAATGGTATTGCCAGGTCACATGGAAAGCCTATATTCAACTTACTTAGGAACTGCCAAATTCCCAGCTGAGAGGGCCAAACAGTCCTCCACAGTGGCTGTACCATTCTACATTTCCACTGAAAGTGAACAAGCATTTTGATCTCTCTACACCCTCTCCAACATTTAGTTTTCCAACTTTTTAATAGCAGCCAATCTCATAGGTGTGAAATGATATGTAATTGTAGTTTTGATTTGCATTTCCTAATCACTAGTAATGTTGAACATTTTTTCATGTGTTTCTTTGCCACTTGTATTTCTTCTTTGGACTATTGTCTTTTCAAGTCTTTCAACCATTTTTTAATTGGGTAGTTTAGCTTTTTATTGTTGAGTTGTAGGATCTCTTTGAATATCATGGATATTAAACCCTTATCAGATATGTGATTCCCAAATATTCTTTCACATTGAGTCAGCTCCCTTTTCACCCTTTGGACAAAGTCCTTTGAAGTACAAAAGTGTTGAATTTTAAGGAGGTCCCATTTATCTATTTCTTCTTTTGTTGCTCATGCTTTGGATGTAAGGTTTAAGACATTACCACATACCACAAAATCTTGAAGATGTTTTCCTGTATTTTCTTCTCGGAGTTTTATGGTTGTCATTTTATATTTAGGTCCCTGATTCATGTTGAGCTAATTTTTGTTTAAGGTGTGAGATAGGGGTCCTCTTTCCTTTTGTATGTGTCTATCCAGTTCTCCCAACCCCATTTGTTGAGTAGACGGTTCTGGACCACCTGAGAGGGCTTGACAGCCTTGTCAAAAATCACTTGACTGTAGATATAAGGGTCTATTTCTGAGTACTCAATTTGGTTCCATTGGCCAATGCATGTCTTTATGCCAATACCCTGCTGTTTTTATCACTGTAGCTAAGTAATATGCTTTAAAGTCCAGAAGTAAGAGTCCTCCAACTTTTTTTTTAAGATTTTTTTTGGCTATTTGGGGTCCCTTAACCTTCCAAATGAACTTGATTACAGTGTAACAGAGTTAGACTCATTTATAGTTTCGCTACACATGTCTCTTCTGTCCCTTTTATTTGAACCTATAATTAGCATTATACTTGTTAAATATATGTCCCAGAGACTTAAATCTTTGGTCTGTTAAAGTGCTGGTTGAGCCACGAATCTCAGCAGAGTTGCAACACCTATTCTCCAGTTCATTGAACTCAGCTAGGACAACCAACAAGGAGATGATGATGGGCAATGCCCATCTCAAGAAAGAGAAAGTGTTTGCAACTCCAAACAAGACAGTTCCATCCATATGTTCCATGGGATCTAAGCCCCCTCTCAATTAGAAACAAAGTGGGCAACACCATCCCCAAATCCTCAAGATTGAGGATTCTATTATAGACATTATTATTCTAGCTATGGAAGAATTTGTATCATTGATATAAATGCAGTGGCCACCAGAGGTTCTGAGGGGAGGGAAAGGGAAAAATAGGTATAACATGAGGGCATTTTGGGTACATTGGAATTGTTCTGCATGACATTGCAATGACAAATACAGGCCATTATACATTTTCTCTAAACCTATAGAATTGTTCAGGGCAGAGTGTAAACTATAATGTAAATTATATTCCATGGTTAGTAGCAATGCTTCAATTTTTTTCATCAATTGTAATGAATGTACCACATGTTCACGTGGGAAAGTGTGGTAGGGAGAGGGGAAGGGGTGGGCTATATTGGAATCCCCTATATTTTTAATGTAACTTTTATATAATCAAAAGCTTCTTTGAAAAAAAATATTTTACAAATTTGATAATTGGTTTTTCCATTTCTGTAAAAACGACTGTTGGGATTTTTATTGTGATTGCATTGAATCCTGTAAATCAGTTGGGTAGAATTGACATCTTAATGATATTTAGTCTTCCAATCCATGAACACAGAATGTCTTTCCATTTATTTAAGTCTTCTTCAGGTTCCTTTAGCAATGTTTTGTAGTTTTCTGAATACAGGTCCTTTATGTCATTGGTAAAGTTTATTTCTAAATATTTCATTGTTTTATTTGCAATTCTCAATGGAATTTTTTTCTGATTTCCTCTTCAGATTGTACATCAGTAGTGTATAGAATCGCTATTGATGTTTCCATATTAATCTTCAATCTCATCACTTTGCTGAACTCATCTATTAATTCTAGTAGCTTTGTCGTGGATTTTTCAGGAGATTCTAGATATAGGAATATATCATCAGTGAATAGTGGACATTTTACTTCTTGCCCTATTTGGGTGCCTCTTATTTCTTTGTCTAGCCTAATTGCTCTAGCTAGAACCTCTAGGACAATATTGAATAACAATGGTGACCATGGGCATTCTTGTCTTCTTCCTGATCTCAGTGGGAAAGTTTTCCGTCTTTCATCATTGAGTACAATGTTAACTGTAGGTTTTTGATATATGCATTTTACCATATTGAGAAAGCTTCCTTGGTCTCTATCTTTTGGAATGTTTTTTATCAAGAATCAGTGCTGTATTCTGTCAAATGCCTTTTCTGCATCAATTGAAAGGATCATGTGATTTTTCTTTTTCAATTTATCAGTGTGGTAAATTACACTAATTGACTTTCTTACATTGAACCACACTTGCATAACTGAGATATGATCATGGTGTATAATTCCTTTAATGTGCTTTTGGATTCAGTTTGCAAGTATTTTGTTGAGGATTTTTTCATCTATATTCATTAGAAATATTGGTCTGTAAATTTTTTTGTAGTATCTTTGCCTGGTTTTGGTATTGGAGTAATGTTGGCTTCATAGAATGAATTTGCTAGCATACTTTCCTGTTCCATTTTTTTGGAAGAGCTTGAGAAAGGTTGGTATTAGATTGTCTTTGAATGATTGGTAAAATTCACCTGTGAAGCCATCTGGTCCCAGGCTTTTCATCTCTGCAAGGTTTTTGATGACTGTTTCAATCTCTTCACTTGTGATTGGTTTGTTGATGTCTTCCATTTCTTCTAGGGTTAGCATAGGTGGTTTGTGTGTTTCTAGGAATTTGTCTATTTCCTCTACAGTGTCTAGTTTTTTGGTATACAGTTTTTCATAGTACCCTCTAATGATCTCCCTTATTCCTGCAGGATCAGTGGTAATGTCATCTCTCTCATTTATGATTTTATTTATTTGCATCTTCTCTCTTTTTTTCTTTGTCAGTCTAGCTAAGGGTTACTAAGGTGTTAGTAAGAGTGGGGTTTATAGAAAAAAGATTCCAAAGGTAAGCTGCAGACCATAGTTAGTAATACTATTTGGACGATGTTCTTCCATAATCTGCAACAAATGTTCCACAAAAATGCAAGGTGGTGGAGGGGTAATGTATGGGAATTGTGCACAGTATGTATGATTGTTTTGTACACTCAAAACTTCTCTAATAAAAATATTTTTTAAAATATGGATGGTGTGGGTGGGGGCAAGATGGTGGCAGAGTAAGGAGCTCCAAGAGTCAGTTCATCCTACAGCACAGTTAATAATCAGCCAGAGCTATCTAAATCACCAAGAGATCAGAAAAGCATTCTACAACATCCTTGGAAGCATGGAAGGAGGAGATGCCCATCTGCAATGAAGATTCATTGCACCCCATGTCCTGGAGGACAGAATCCATCCTCCATAGGCAGCTCAACTGCCTCAGGAGCTATTCCCCAGCTGGAGTCAGAAGCTCCATTTCCCAAAAACTGGGGGAGGAAGAGATGTTGGGCACCAATTTCAGCTACTGATTAGTAAATTTGGTTGGCTAAATTCCAATTCTAAGAACAGCTAAAGTTTGAACGTGTCCAAGTTGGAAAGAGGCCAGTAGCCTCCATTTTAACTCCACCCCCAGCAAGAAGGGAAGTGGGCTAATTGAAATTCACAGTTAATGTAGGGATCAGCTTCTTTCCACTCAGGTCTGATTGCAGCCCTAGCCTAGGCTTAAGTCCCAACTCTGGCATGGAGGAAACTGGGGAGACCTACACAGCCTACCTGGGAAACTTCAGGTGCTTTCAGCCCACATGGACTAGATTGGTGATCAAACCTGTGGTAGGGCTTTGTTGCCTCAACATCTCTGGGCAGCTGCAGGTGCTTTTGACCCACATGGACTAGAATGTTGGGCACTCCTGTGGCTTCATCCCTGTCCCTGACAGGCCAGAAGGTACAGTGCTCCCTCAGCCACTCTGGCTAACTGTAGCTGCTTTTGGCCTTCATAAACTAGATTACTGAACACATCTGTGGCTCCATTCCTACCCCTGACAGAGTAGGAGGGACAGTGCTCCCTCAGCCTCTCTGGGAACCTGCAGTCACTTTCAGCCTGCAAGGACTATATTGCAGGCCACACTGGAGGCTCCATTCCTGCTCCTGGCAAGGGAGGAGGGTGGCAGGTGCTTCATCAGTCTACCTGGGCAACTGTAGTCAATTTTGACTCACGTGGCTTAGTTTGCTTTCCACATCTGTGGGTCCATCCAAGTCCCAGGCAGAGGAGGAAGTGGTGTGGAGCTTCATCATTCTCTCTGGGCAATTACAGATGGTCGTGGCATGCACAGCTTGGATTACTGCACATGAATGTGGCTCCATCTGACCCTGACAGGAGAGAAAGGTGGGAGAAGCTTTATCAGTTCCTGGGGCAACACAGGCCATTTCAGCCTCCACAGTTTATAGTACCAATTTCACCCTTGGCTCCTATTGTGCAACCAGCAAGGGGGAAAGGGCAAGAAACAGATAAAAAAGGAGCTGAAAATTTTCAGGTTGGCTAAACACAAGCCACTATAAGTTTTCAAATTAATTTGAACCAAGTATCACAGAGGGGCTATAGCACAAAGTCAATCAAATAGAAAGACATAGACTAAAGATAGAAAAGAGGACATGACTATATACATCTAGTAAATAAGATGCCAAGACATGAGCAAAAAAGTACAATCATTCCAAGAAACAGGAAGATATGGCCCAGTCATAGGAACAAACTAAGCCTCTACCTGACATAAAGGAGTTGAGACAACTAATCATAGATGTTCAAATAAATCTCCTTAATAAATTCAATGATATGGCTAAAGAGATTATGGACATCAAGAAGACAATGGGGAGTGGATGTGGCTCAAGCAGTTGAGCGTCCACCTTCCACATGGGAGGTCCCAGGTTCAGTTCCTGGTGGTTCCTAAAGAAAACAAACAATGAGTAGACAATGAGCAAATATGGAGCAAAAACAATGATCAGACAATGAGCAAAAACAATGAGAAAAAAAGACAACATGCAAAAACAATGAGCAGACAATGAGCAAACAACAAGCGGACAATGATCAAAAACAAGTGAACAGGGAGCAGATGTGGCTTAAGCAGTTGAGCACCCTACCTCCCACATCAGAGGTCCTGAGTTCCTGGTGCCTCCTTATGAAAACAGAAAACAAGCAGATAATGAGCAAAAAACAATAAGCAGACAATGAGCACAAAAACAATGAGCAAACAGATGAGGGAGCCAACTTGGGGGTGGGGAGGGGAACTTAAAAAGAAAAAAGATGATGAAACTGGGTGAGCCCAAAGAAGAATTTTAAGTCATACATCAAAGTGTATTTTAATTCCACTTATTTCACAATAAATGGAATTAAAATACATAGAGGTATATTTTGAAGAGGCAGAAGAAAGGATAAATGAGCTTGAAGACAGGACCTCTGAAAGTGAACATATAAAAGAACAGATTAAAAAAAGAATGGAAAAAAATTGAACAAGGCTTCAGGAAACTATTAAAAATGACAGCAAAAAAAACAAGCATACATACATTCTGAGGTGTCTCAGAATGAGGTGAACAGACATTTTCACATTGATGTTCATAGCAGCATTATTCAATTGCCAAAAGATGGAAACAACCCAAGTGTCCATCAACAGAGGAATGGATAAACAAAATGTGGTATATACCTATGATGGAATACTATGCTGCTATAAGATGAAATGAAATTGGGACACATGTGGATGAACCTTGAGGACATAATGCTAAGTGAAATAGAAATAAGCTATACCTAAAAGGACAAATATTGTATGTTCTCAATAATGTGAACTAAATATGAAGAATAAATACATGGAGTTAAAACCTAGACCATAGCTCACCAGGAGATAGGATGAGGACTGAGAAGGGGTAGTAATGATTACTGTACGTAGACTTTTTAATTAGCTTGACTGTAAATGTGTGGAAATGGATAGAATTGATGGTAACTCATTACAGTGAGTACAACTAACAGGGCTGGTTTATAAATGGGATTGTGGCTGAAAGGGGTAGCCTAGGGATATAAACGTCCATTGAAAGAAAGAGAATAATCTAGGGATTGAATAATATAGTGAACGCAGAAGTGGATG
This sequence comes from Chaetophractus vellerosus, assembly GCA_004027955.1. Classification (NCBI taxonomy): domain Eukaryota; kingdom Metazoa; phylum Chordata; class Mammalia; order Cingulata; family Chlamyphoridae; genus Chaetophractus; species Chaetophractus vellerosus. Next base: position 14,147 of record PVKH010002533.1, read on the forward strand.
ATGATTGTGGTTAATAACACAAATACAAAAATGTTCTTCTATGAATTAGAGCAAATGTGCATCACTATTAGAAGCTGATAAGAATATAGTGATGTATTGGAAAAATACAATTAATGTAACTTATGGACTACAGCTAAGAGCAATATTTTTATATTCCTGCATTAATGTTAACAAAAGTACTATATATCAATACTAAGGGTCAATAATAGGGGGCTTTGAGATTTTTTCTTTTGGACTAAGGAAAACATCAAAGGTTTACTGGGGCAATGAATGCACAACTCTGTGATGAACATGAGAGCCACTGAGTGTACACTTTAGATAGAATGTAAAAGGCATGGCACTGCCTAAAACAGTGAACCATGTGGTGGAAGATGGTCTGTGGCTAACAGTACAAATATGAAAGTGTTCTCTCATGAAAGATAACAAATGCACAGTACTAATACATAGTGTTAATAATATAGGTTGTATTAATCAGGGTTCTCTATGGAAACAGAACCAACAGGAGATATCTATAAATAGTATGAGATTTTATAAGATTGCTTCACATGACCATGGGGTTGCACAAGTCCAAATTCTGTAGGGCAGGCTGTAAACCAGGGGCTCCAATGAAGGTCCTTCATAAAATCCCCAGAAGTCACTGGCTGTCTGAACTAGAAATGGGAATTCTCTCTCTGAATGCTGAATTCACATATCCTTCAACTGAGTGGATAAGATGTCATTCATTGCTGATGGCAATTGCCTCAGTTGACTATAGATGTAAGCAGTCATCTATGCAATCGACTCACTGATGATTAAAGTCCATGAAATACCCTTGCATTGCTAGGGCAAACACCTGGGCACCATCACCTGGCTGAGTAGTCATATTAGTCTTAACCATCAGAGTCCACTGCTTGTCAACTTGGCAGCCATACACATCACCTTAAATCATAAACTTATAAACTCAGTCTACAAATAAAAACAAATATATGTATGTATGTATATGTATATACATACATACATATATCTGTCCTGTGTACAACTGGAAATGCACTAAATCCCTCCAGAATAATGTGGAAGTCCCTACTAACCATGGTCTATAGTTTACATTATAGTTTACACTTTGCACCTTTTGATTGCTGCTTTGAGTGTGCCTTTCATTGTGGTTACCATGCCCACCTTGTCTTTGGCAATTAAGTGCTATTACTTGGCTTTTACCAGCCACGTATCCAATCATCCCCATAGTGCTTAAGGATTCTAGTTCCATGGCAGCAGTTCCCACAGTAATATCTTACCAACAAAGAAGAGCAACCACAAAGCCCTTCAAGGAAGATGGATTTAATCTCAAAAATTTATTTCTTACAGTCCTGGTAAATAAATGGTGTGTCCTCTGGACATTCCTGGGGGGGGGGGAACAAGTCTTAGATGGTGAATCCATTCTAGCATTCCAATCTAAGCCTTTGAATCCCTTCATCTACAATATACCAGGCTAAATTGGGCATCTTGACCTCAGGCATTGTAGGCCATCTTTTGATCCATGTTTTTGCCAGTTACCCAAACTGTTAGAGCCCTTTCTAACCCCTCCAGCCACAATACTAAATCCAGAATCTCTGCTTAGTGAGCTCATATCAATTAATTCAGTCTGATACAACTTTATATTCCTTCCACAATTACCCCAATATCCATTCCCAAACATATTTCCCTGATTTCCATCTATATAAAATAGAAAACTCACGTAGTTCTTTTACAATATAGCATACTTCCTCGTGGGTCACACTTTGTACTTCATCTTTGGGGGCTTGTTGCAATTTTAGTCTAGCTATATAGGTCTGGAAGAGAAGAGGGGTGGTGGGGGTAGGGAAGGAAAAGAATCAGAGGCATTTTGCAAGCTAATTACTTCAGACATTCCCATGCAGATTCTTCTGGTGAGGCAGGATTAATCTCTTCAGGCTGGGGTTGGATTGCAGACTTCATAGGGCAGGGTGGAGTTTGGGTCATGGCTTCTTCAGGGCAGGGAAGAGGTGGAGATTCCTTGGGGTGGGCTAGAGATTCAGCAGTGCAGGTTTGAGGTTGGGTAGTACCCACCTCAGAGCAGGGAGGAGGTCTGGACTCCTTGCGGCAGAAGGAGATTGGGTGGTCTCCACAGGGCATACCATTACAGATTTATCCAGCAAAGTATTAGCAGACTTTAGGGTTTCAATGTCCCCACTGCATAAAACAGTGAACCATAAGTCTCTGTCACAATTCTCAGGGTTCCAATCCTTTCCAGTCAATACCCTCACTTTAACAGCAGACACCCTGTAAGGTTGAGATTTTAGTTTCTGTTGTAACTCTGCTACTCACACAATGAGACTCTGGGTCTGGTTTTCAGAGATATGAATTCTGAAAGATCTGAAGTCAGAAAGAAAACAAGATTTTCTTTCAGAGCACACATAGAAACTTTCACATCATTCATGTAGCATTTATGTTGCAAATTTGAAGCCTTCAATTCATCCCTTTCCTTTGAAACTGTATCCAGCATATTTAGAAACAACCAGCCAACACCACTGTACCTTTTATCTCCACAAAATTCTGTTAAAGTGTTAAAAACACTCTCACCCAGATCTTTACCTCATAAGAATGGAAGTAGTCACATCTAGTAGTGATATTTTGTGTATTTCTTTTGCCAACTCAAGCCATGTACTGTCAGTGGCATCTTGATTATTGGAGAGTCATCAGTGCCTTTGAATCTAATCAGAGTAGTGAGTCAACTGCAAAAATCTGAGAACCAATTCAGAAATCCTATTTTTAAGATGCTGTTTATCAAGAACCACTCCTGGGATCAAGCTGTATTAGCCAGGGATCTTTAGGGAAAAAAGTACTGACAGGAGATATCTGTAAATGTATGACATTTTATAAAATTTTCTCATATGACTGGTGTTGCAAAAGTCTAAATTCTGTAGGGCAGGCTGCAAACCAGGGGCTCTGATGAAGGTCCTTAATGAGTTCCCAGGAGACTCTGGCTGTCTAAAGTAGAGATGGGTATTCTTGTTTTGAATACTGAAATCACTTCCCCTTTCAAGGCCTTCAACTGACTGGATGAGATGTCACTCATTGCTGATGACAATCTCCTCAGTTGATTGTAGATATAATCAGGCATCTATGCAATCCACTCACTGATGATTAAAGTCCATGAAAAGCCCTTCTATTATATTTAGCCCAGTGCTTGCTTGGCCAAACTGGCACCATTATCTGAGTGAGTTGACACATTAGCCTAACCATCACAGGGGTGTATGGAAAAAATACACCAACACAGACATGTATGGAAAAAATATACCAAGTGTACACTATGGACCATAGTGGTAACAGTCTGATCATGTTCTTTCATAATCTGCAACAAATGTTCCACAACACTGTAAGGTGTTGGTGGAGCAGTGATATTTGGGAATTCTGCACATTATGCAGGATTGTTTGTAAGCTCACAACTTCTATATATTTTTTTTTAAATGTCAAATGCCAAAGGTAAAGAGAGAATCCTGATAGCAGCAAAATAAAACAAAACAAACAAAACCACAAATTGTCATATACAAGGAATTCTCAAAAGATTATGTGCCAGTTTCTCATCAGAAACCATGGAGGCAATAAGGCAGAGAAAAATTGCCAGCCAAGAATTCTTTTTCCAGTAAAACTGTCATTCAAAAATGAGGTAAGAGTTTATAATATTCACAGATAAAAAGAAACTGAGGGAGTTTGTCACCAAAAGCCCTGCCCTACAAGAAATAGTAAAGCGAGTTCTGCAGATGGAAAGAAAAAGACAAGAGAGAAAGGCTTGTAGGGGAGTGTAGAAATGAAGATTATCAGAAAGGGTAACAGAAGGGTACAAAGAGAGACAAAAATAGGTTTTGACATATAAATACAAAAGAATAAAATGGTTGAAGTACTGCCTTTCCAGTAACAACATTGAATATTAATAAACTCCCCAATCAAAAGATGCAGACTGGATTTAAAACTATGACCCATCTATGTGTTATCTACAAGAGAGTCACATTTGACCCAAAGACACAAACACACTGAAAGTGAAAGGATGGAAAAAGATATTCCATGAAAACAGGAACCAAAAAAGAGCAAGGTAGCTATACTAATAATGGACAAAATAGACTTTAAATGAAAAAGTGTTATAAGCGATAAAAGACATATATATTAATAAAAGGGGCTATCCACCAGAAGAAATAATCAGTAAAATAAGTAAATTGATAAAATTGATTTTTTAAACAATTATAGATATCATAGGGTAATATAAGTAATTATGTTAATGTGGTTAGGATCAAAGCTTTCTCAGTGCAAAAAAAGATATGTGGGTATAAAATGAAATATTTTTTATTTAAATAGTATTTTAAAGAAAAATGTATTTCTTGAGCTCTCTGCTGAAGAGGATTAGAAGCAACATCGACCCTAGGGCAAATAAACACATCAACTGCCCAGATTGTGGTATTTAAATACCATTTCCCCAGCAAAAGAAATGAGGGTCCTTTGAATGAATGGCTGGTTCCCAGTTTGGCAGGAAATATACAGATCAACTTTGGATATCTTGTACCGGAATGCAAGGAAGTAACCAAAGACTAATGGGTCATGTGAAATCAGCGGAGGGAGCAACATGAATGGGCTTCCGTTGGCCAAATATGTAACAATTTTAGCATAAAGATAGGTGTAGTTGACTAGGAAATTCATTAATTTCACAATTGCAGGAGGCAAAAGAATAAAAGGCAAAACAAAAATAAAATACCCAAATAAGGAGGTGACAGCTGGAAATGGATTTTTTTCCTGCAGAGCTTCTTGATAAGTGGATTTGGAGGCCCTGAAGGCAGGTGTCCCAGATGTTTGGATTTGTTCATAGTGCCTACTCCTAGGAGAAAGAAGCAGGGCCACCTATACATTGTTTTAGTTCTGGGGAGGGTTTGGTCCCTTCTAAACTTCCCTTGGGATGTGTCTCAGGATGAACCAGGCAAATCTGTGCACCTGTGATGGGTGCCTAGGGCCAGATTTGTGACATGCATGATGATTCATGAGACAGAGCACCATAGTCTGGTGAGACTTTCCCCAGAGGTGGGATCAGAAGTTGAGGGGAAGGGAACTGTGCTTGAAGCCAAGGAAATGAAACAAAGATATGAAATGAGAGAAGCCACAAGGTTCATTACAGCTGTGGCTTACAGAGTGCAACAGAGTGGACAGAAGTGATGCAGTGGCCAGGACCTGTAATGCAAATTGATGAATTTAAACTTCAAGGCAGGATTTTAGTGATGACAGTCACCACACACTTCCAAAGGTGTACTTAGCAAGAAAGTACAAAAGGAACTGATATCTGTGTCCTGTATCTCAGTTCTGAAGAAAAGGCTGTGAGATCAAAAAAGGCTGTCCTTTTGTACTAAGGGTATAGACCAGTTTCTTCAGGAAGCCTCCCACATAGTTCTTCCCCCATGGACACTTAAGAATCACGGTAATCTCTGACCCCACATACTTTGGCAATAGATCCCATATGAGGTTTCTGACACCGCCTTGTGTTTTCTCCTAAATAGTAACATGCTACTCTCCTCCAAGAAGATTGGAGATCAGTGAGGTATGGTTTGGAGACTCCTAGACATTCAAGAGCTTCCCGAAGGTCTACTTTGAACAGAAATTCTTGACTTATATTGGGGTCAAGCTTTTGCAGCATGAAAGATCTCAACAGCACAAAAAAGAAGCTGCTCTCCAAAGTTCCCAAAACATTTCCACTGAGTCTAGCCAGAACTAGGACACTCCTCCATCCTCAACAAAGCCCTAATGAGAATATATTTTCCATGATTGGTTTAGGCGGATTAGGATTTACCTCTGTACTTTCTGAGGTTATGGAAGAAAAATATCAAGGAAAAAAAATAGGCAATGGCTACAATGAGTCTGTAAGAACCTATCAATTTGTTGAAAGTTAATTCAAGAAATAATACATATAACTCTAATTGCCATTAATTATTCTGAGCAATTCATATTTATTTACTTCTCATAATAACCCCATGAAATAGATGCTATTTGTGCCATTTTACAGATAAAGGCCTGAGTACCAGACTTACTTTTCACAAATCTAGTGAGAGAACCAGGGTTTGAACCCAGGCAATCATGTATCAAAGTTTACACTCTTACTTGTATTAGTAAGGGTAAAGGATATATAACATTTATCATAGTACAAATATCACAGTTCCTATTGTCCATGAGTTATGCAACTCATACCTAAGTAGACTACTCATCTAAGCATATCAGGAAAATGATAAATAGGGATATTTTCTGCATATAATGCAAAAACATATTGTATTGAGTTCAAATACAGTGTTCTCATCTGCTTTAACTTAATGTTGCATACTTTGTGTAACTGATATTTTCATTACACCCAATAGTGAACCCTAGGGCATGTGAAAACTCGTAAACACAGTATTGGAATTCTTTATTGACTAGGCAACACCAAAACAATGGCCATATCCACTTTCATATGTCTCCACATTTTTTTTTTAAGTAGTGGGGGCCGGGGGTTGAACCCGGGACCTCATATTTGGGAAGCCGGCGCTTAACCACTCAGCCACATTGGCTCCCTGAGTTGGTTTTTTCATTTGTTTTGCTTGTTTTTATTTTTTCAGGAGGCACCAGGAACCAAACTCAGGATCTCCCATGTGGGAGTTGGGAGCTCAATGGCTTGAGGTACATCCGCTCCCATCTCCACAATTCTTTGAGCATTTTCTTATTGTCTGGTACATAAGATGATCCAGGCTCATCTTGTATTTCTCCCTCACTCTGACCTGGAAATCAGCCCTGATTTCTTGTGTTGGAGGATAGCACTTAGAAACTAATAACTGGGTACTTGATGTGTTCACTGCTACTGGGTGTCACTGCATTTTAGGTACTCAGCAATGAGAACCAGAAAATATATGTGCATTCACATTTATAACTGTTTTTATATATTTCAAAGACAGAAGTTCTCTTCAGGGTTCTTTCTAGCTTTCTCCATTTCCATTTTTATAAATAACTTCAACAAGAAACACAGCTCTCACTTCTTCAACATATTATTTGCACAACGTAACCAATCTCTCAACCATGTTATTTCCCCAACCCACCACTTCTACACCCCACCCCTTAGCACTCTATTTCCTTGGGTATAAGTGGATAGATGTGTTTTAACTCCACTGCACCAGAAGGGAAGACAGGTCAGGGGAAAAGGGAAATAGGAATGGAAGAAGAAGGGAAAGCCAAATTGATTTCTGAATACAAAATCCTTTGATTCTCCTAACAAAATATCACTTGGTCATGAGTTATTATTCTTGAATGTTTGGATTCTTTTATTTATTTTAGGACTTTGCATCTAAATCCATAAAATATTTGTAACTTACTTTCTTATGTCTTGTTCAGGTTTTGGTATCAAGGTTGTACTGGCCTCATAAAAATGAATTAGAAGGGTTCCATCTTAGCTTGGTCTTATTTCTAAAATATTTGGAATAAATACAGTGAAAAGCCACCTGTTCCTGAAGTCTTCTTTCTGGGCAGGTTTTTAAATATAACTCAAGTATTTGTTGGCAGCTTTGAAAAAGCTCAATCTACCTCTGGTATGAACTTATTTTTAGGGCTTAGACTGATAGCATGGTGTGTTCACTAAAGGCCCATCATTCCAGGAGTTCCTGAATTCTAATCATTTTTCTCAGCACTGCAAACTGCAGAAAAAACCACTTGTGTTTTTCAGCACAGCTTCTCCAGGTCCTGCCCACCTAGTGCCAGAATTCTGAAAGTATCTTGAGAACTGGCTATGCATTTGATGCCCTAATGGTACAATTTTTTTCACTTCAGCCTTAAATTCCAAAAGCTCTGCTGGTTTCTAGCTCCCTTGGTCTACTCTGCCTGGTCTATGCTTAATATTCAGACCCTCCTCTGAAGCTAGAACTGGCAAATGCACCCAGGGAAAACAGCTGCATATTGTCCATGTTCTTTCTGTGTTTCACCCATCTCCAGAATTCTACCCCTCTAGTCTTCTTTGCTTCTGCAGCAATTGGCTGCATTTAAATATATTTTGTGACTGTCCTCCTAGTTATTCTTAGTGGTATAGCACTGTCTATCCTTTGTCGAAGCAAAATCTATTGTGCTTTTTAAAAGCTAAATATTTAACAGTGACTATATCTGTAGGAGAATGTATTCTGTTTTTAAAAAACTTAAATCACATATGAAATGTGAGTTTAAGTATGTGGAAAAATACTGTTAGGTGGGAAAAAGTCACAATAGCATGACATTTGACTAAAGTGTTAAACACTTCTCAAGGTGGAAAAAACCAGAAACCCCAAATCCACTCAAGACTCACACTAAAATCCCATTGAATCATATACCAGGAAACCTACTCTGCCCTTTTGGTCTGCCCCTCCAGGATGGAACACCCCAAATTTGTCTACCCCAGCCTTATTTGAAAAGCTTGCTGTCCAAAGTATTTCCCCAAACCAAGATCTCTCTCCACCTAGGAGTCAGAGTCCTCTTGCCAGTGGATTCCCTTGCTAAAGGGCTCCTCTCACTTTGCCTATACTTGAACAATAAGCCTTCAAATGTCTTAAGATCACTGACATCCAATAAGTTAAACATGAGGGAAGAGCAGACCCAGCTTCATATTTCTTAAGATCACTCACTCTGGTATGGTGTATATTGACATCCAATATCTTGAACAGGAGGGAAAAGCAGACCCAGTAGGCCAAATTGGATTGCAACAAAGTAAAATGCTATTTCTAAATGAAAGATTTTCTTCATATTTCCTCAATTCAAAATCTGATTTTAGTTTATTAAGCTTCCATACATGAAAATGCATTTGTATTTTCTCTGATGTCCAATGAAATACTAATTCTTCGCACATGTATCTAATAAAATGTCTCCTCATAGGAAATGCCTTTCTAGTTTCCTAAGGTTTATACATTTTCTCAGATGAGTAAGCCTGACCTGTGGTTGAAGTCTTCTGTACCCTCAAAATGTTGCAAGAGGTTTCTAAACTTGTTTGATTTATGATGTTTAGCAAGGTAAGGCTTTGGGCAAAAGTTTCCCTATATTTGTTCATCATTAGGTTTGATCCACTCTGAGCTTTGTAATATATGGTCCAAATTCCAAGAAAATGTTTTCCTACCTTTAATACTTTCATTTTTGTTTCCTCCCCTGTCTAAATTATCTGAGATACTGTGAGAAATGAATTTAGGACAAAAGTTTTCTCAAAATTATTATAATAAAAAATTAATCTCCCCCTTTGTGGTCTCTGTTCTACCAAGATTTGACTTCATCATTGGAATAACTTTCCTCATTTATTACATTAATAGGGTTTCTCCCCATATGTGTTCTCTGATGTACAGTGAGTTTTGACTTCACATAGAATGACTTTCCACAAATGTTACATTCATAGGGTTTTTCCCCTGTGTGTGTTCTATGATGTGCAATGAGTTTTGACTTCACACAGAATGATTTCCCACATTCATTACATTCATAGGGTTTCCGTCTTCTGTGTGTTCTCTGATGAACAATTAGAGCTGACTTCTGACGGAAGGCTTTCCCACATTCGTTACATACAAAAGGTTTCTCCCCTGTGTGTATTCTCTGATGTTCTGTGAAACCTGAGTAGTAGCAGAAAAATTTTCCACATTCAATACATTCATATGGTTTCTCACCTGTGTGAGTTCTGAAATGTTTGGTGAGAGTTGTCTTCTCAGAGAAGGATTTCCCACATTTGTTACATTCATAAGGTTTTTCCCCTGTGTGAATTCTCCGATGTTTACTAAGGTCTGATTTTCTCAGAAATGCCTTTCCACATTCACAGCATTCATAGGGCTTCTCCCCTGTGTGTGTTTTCTGATGTACTGTAAGGACTGACTTAAAAGAGAAGGCTTTGCCACATTCATGACATTCATATGGTTTCTCCCCAGTGTGGGTCCTCAGATGTTGAGTGAGGGTTGACTTTTCACTGAAGGATTTACCACATTCATGACATTCATAAGGTTTCTCCCCTGTATGAATTCTCTGATGTTTAACAAGGTCTGAATTTTTGTAGAAGGCCTTCCCACATTCATGACATTCATAGGATTTCCCCCCTATGTGTATTCTCTGATGTCTTGTAAGGGATGACTTCTGGTTGAAGGTTTTTCCACATTCATGACATTCATATGGTTGTTTGCCTGGATGTGCTTGCTGATGTACACCAAGGACTAACTTTTCACTAAAAAAGTTCCCACTTTCATTATATTCAATTATACTATCTCTTTTGTGGGTTCTCTGAATGTGAGCGAAGTTTGATTTTTGGCTGAAAAGGTGAACACTGCGATGTTCAAAGGGAAAGGACTCCTGAAAGAAATTTTCTTCACATTTATTAAATTCATAGTGATTCTCTCTTGGATGTGTTTTCTGATGAACAATGAGAGATGACATATCACAGAAGGTTTTCTCATATTCACTATTTTCACAAGTTTTCTCTCCTGGTGAACTTCTTTTAAAGTAGAGTGAATTCTCATGGAAAGCTTTCCCACATTCACTGTATTCAAAAGGCTGCTCAAAATTTTGGATTTTCTTATGCTGAACAAGGTCTTCATTAAGACATAGGACTCTACCATTTTTATTATATTCATAAACTTTTTCTTCAGAGTGAACTATTTCTTGGTCATTATCATGGAGCCATTTTCTACCTTTGTTAAACTCATCAAACTTCTTTCTTGAGTAGTTTCTACTGTTATGAATTAATTCTGAAATATAAGTAGAGTGACAAGGAAGATTAGTTGACAAGGATATTTAAGAAAAACAGACTTTACATTAGGTTTGGAGGAGCAGATCTGTTAAGGCAATTATCTCCTCAAATCTAGATTATGACTTATGACATTATTATGCACACTTCTGGCCTCATCTCTCTTTTCAATTCTTCATAGCAACAACACCACTTAAATTACTGAAAGTTCTAATCCATAAAGGAACAGTTCTATAGTCCAAACTCTAAGCCTATTTCTAGCTATGATTCACTAGGAATGGGAAAATATACAAGATGAATAAAATCAATGAGGGGACAAACCATTTTTGCCACAAGATCAGATACATGGTCTATTCTGGTTATGGTAGTTCCCCTTTATTCCAGAGTTGTTCAATAGTGAACCACTCCTGGCCATCAATTCCTCTTATTCCCTGTTTTGATGTTTTCTGGATGTTCTTCAAATAAGTCTCCTCTGGTATAATATTAATCCTCAATATTGCAATTATATTTGTTTCTACATCTCAGTATACCATGAAAATTTTAAGGAATACTTTTTTGAGTGTATCAACTCAGTATCTATCATTGACAATGGGAAAGGAGTTTTAAAAAGTATATCCTGCAAGAAAGACCTTGCTGGCCAGACAGTATATAGGTTCCAATGCCTGGAGCCACAGGTTCCCTAATTGCGTGCACTCTGCTGGGGCCTTCAGCTATGTGATGCTGAAAGGTGTGTGATCAACCTACTGAGTAAAGATCTGACTATGACACTGTTGGAAGACACCTCTGTTGGGCTGAGCACTGTGAGGAAACAACATGGATGCTGGTTGAGCTGTGTCATTCATTTACACTGAAAGGGCTTCTTCTGATGAAAAAAACCTCAGAGCCCAGATAGCAGATTCTTGGCTTACGATTCTTGCCAAATAGCAGTGAGCAAAGCTCTGTCCACATCCCGAAAAGGGAATCAACTCCCCCAACATTTCAACAATGAGATGATAGTCTGATTATATTTCCCTCACCTTGGTATATACAGCTTAGCAAGGCAGTCTGATTATTAAATGCACTTATCCCCAGAGGAGTGATCGCTAAGCTACTTACTGGGTATGATCAGGATGAAAGAGGTATGTGTGTGTAGCTGGGGGAGTGGGTTTGTATAAACCTATTTTGAAAATTTTGAAAATTCAAGACCTTGCCCTTAACATTCCCCCTGGGCATGATGTATCTTTCTCCTAACAGCAATTCCAGACCACCTTTGCAGAAAGAGGATTTAGGTCAGGGTTTCCTAAACTTTTTTGTCCCACAGACCCCTTTGCCAGTCAGGTGAAAATCACGGACCTCTTACAAAGTCCACACTATACTGTGTATTATTTAATATCACACCCACACCAACATGTCCCCACAAGAATAACTTTTTTTTAATATCAATTCAAGGGTTAAGAACCCCTGATTTAGGTGACTCAGACTTCTTTCTGTTCAAATTATATTAATTTTTTTTTCTGTGGAAAGGCTTTGGTATCTCTTGCACTGGCCATTCCAGATTACGGGTCTGGGTGAGTAGAAGACTATTATAAAAAATGTTAAGTAACAGTTACCATTGGGACATACAGATTTTGTAACAATGGAGAGAAAGCAGACACTTTGGCATCTGGGAATGTGAACTTTCAGACCAAAAGGTGTTAAGTAAAATAAAATAGCCACCTACATTGGGTATTTTCAAGAAAGGATTTTCCAGAAGACAAAAACAATTTACCTGCAGGGCATTCCAAGAAAATGGAACAACAGAATGCACCCTAAAGAACTTCAGATAAGAAACACCTGGAGATAAATCGGTTTCAGTCTAGTAGAGATAGGTTATGGGAATGGACAAAAATACCATACTAATCACGGTATGCCTACTTCCTTTGTGAGACCTCCCTATGTAAAATGGAAACTTAACATCAGTCATTTGAAACACTTTCTTGCTTGCTTCTGCATTTATCCTATATAAGCTTCCCCTTCCCACTCTCTTGGCAGAGCTCCTTTCCATGGGTAGTTAGGACGCTACCTAATTCATGAATTGTAAACTGCTTAAATA
>PVKH010002534.1:0-26929 GCA_004027955.1 Chaetophractus vellerosus
TTTGCCACCATGCATGGACCACAGTTCAGACTGTAGACCACCCTCTCTCCCACACAGTTCTGCATGATACATGATGATATAAAATGGCCTATAAAATTTCTTTATATATTCTGGATAGAAGTCTTTTATCAGTTGTGTTTTGCAAATACTGTCTGGGAAACTGTGGACTGCCTTTTCATTTTCCCTAAAACAATGTTTTTGGAAGAGTAAAAAGTTTCAATTTTGATGAAGTATAAATCAATATTTTTTCTTTGATCAATTATCAATTTTTACAAAAAAAGCATGCTAAAATTTTGAATGGCACAGCACTGAATCTATGGATAAATTTGAGAAGAATCAATATGTTCCAATCAATGGCCATAGTATATCTCTCCATTGATTTAGGTTTTAATATCTCTCAGAGATGTTTTGTTGTTTTCAACATAAAGGTATTGCATGTCTTCATTGAAATTTATTGCTGAGTATTTTTTTTTTTGGATGCTAGTGTAAGTAGTAGTTTTTTACAGTTTCTGTTTCTGATTGTTCATTGCTAGTGTACAGAAGTAAAATTGAATTTGTACTCTGATCCTATATTCTGTAACAATGAATTCACTTTTTAGTTCCAGCAGCCTTTTTGGAGATTCTTGATCATTTTCTACATAAACAATTCTGTCTTCTGTGAAAAAAGGAGTCTATCATCAAGTACCATATGTATAAGAAACTTAAAACAATATCCTTCAATTTCCCCACTCTCAGACTTTCTGCTTCTCTTGTCATACATTTTACTTCTACATGTTATAAAAACCCAAATACATTATTATTTTAGCTTTAAACAGCCACCTGTCTTTTAGAGAGATTTCAAAAATAAGAAGGCATTTTATGTTTACTAACATATATGCCATTTCCTATACTCTTCATTCCTTTGTGGTGCAGACCCAAATTTCTATATGGTATCATTTTCCTCCTGCCTAAAGGACTGTGACAGGTAAGATTACTTTATGAATGCCCAAAAGAGACAGATTATATTTGTAAACTAATCTTTTCCTCTAGGTGTGATAACCTTTGATTACATTGAATTCAGCTGAGGGACCATTGATTATAGATTATTTGATGAGACTGCCTTAGGGCTTTCGATTGAAATGTCAGTGAGGCAAGATTCAGGTTGAGTCTCCGCCCTCTTGCTGAGTCTGATATAAATGGACTCACACGTACAGATGGAGGTAAAAAAGGAGCTGGCAAATTTTTGATTCTGCAATGTGAAAGAGAGGACTGCTTAAGCATGAAGCCCCTAAGTGGCTGGGCCAACTAAGCAGCTCAAGTGGAGACCAGCCCTACTATATGCCTGTTGGCTTACAGCTGAACTTGGGAAGAGAGCAGAACAGCAGAAACTAATATATGGGGCCCAGAAAGAGACAAGCCCTATGCCTGCTTGCTCAAAGCTGAGTTCTAAGAAATGGTAGATTCTGGAGGGGAAGGCAGAGACCTCCACAGAGATTGGCGGCCATCTTGCTTCACCATGTAACAAAAATGCCACGATCAACAGTAGCTGACTTTGGTGAGGAAGAACTTCTTATGGTGCCTTGAGTTGGACTTTTCATGGCCTTGGAACTGTGAGCTTTTACCCCAAATAAATATCCTTTATAAAAGCCAGCACATTTCTGGTACTTTGCATAGACAGCTCTTTGGCAAACTAAAACTAGGATTTTTTAACTTTTTTTTTTTTGGTAAAGCAAATCTTTTGGATGTTTTAAAAAGTCCTTGTTTTTGTTTTTGTTTTTGTTTTTGCTGGTAAGAGATATCGGTGTTGATAATGTTTTTTTCTTTCAGTACTTTAAAAATATCACCCGACTCTCATCTGGCTTGAATTGTTTTTGTTGAGAAACTTTGCTATGGTTTTCTTCATGTTTCTTGTGCTTGGGGCTCATTCAGTTTCTTGAATTTGTGGTTTATAGTTGTTCCAAATTCATAAAACTTTTGGCCATTATTTCTTCAAACACGTTTTTCTGTCCCCCTCGATATGATGCCTCTTTTATTGTGACTCTAATTATACATATGTTAAGCCACTTGAAGTTGTCCCACAGTTCACTGATCCTCTTCATTTTTTCAGTCTTTCTCTATGCTACAATTTGGATAGTTTCTATTTTGTTGTTGTTGTTATTGTTACATATACCCCCCTTTCTGCTTGTTCGTGCTGTGTTCATTTTTGCGTTCTTCTGTGTCTGCTTTGTCTCCCCCCATTGCGGCGACACGCCAAGTCAGCTCACCGCGCAGGGCGGCTTGCCCCGCTCACAGGCGGCTCTGCTCTGCTCGTGGGAGGCTCTGCTCTGTTCACGGGCGGCTCTGCTCTGTTAGTGGGCAACTTGCCCTGCCTGTGGCGGCTTTGCCCTGCCCATGGCAGCTTTTTGCCCTGCCCATGGCGGCTCTGCCCCGCCCATGGCGGCTTGCCCTCTCAAGGCGGTCTGCCCGCTCGGAGAGGCCCCCGGGAACCGAACCCGGGGCCTCCCATGTGGTGAACCGGCGCCCTATCCACTGGGCTACAGCTGGCCCAGGGATAGTTTCTATTGGTATGTCTTTAGGTTTACTAATATTTCCTTCTGGAGTATCTATGTGGTATTAATATCATTCATTGTATTTTTTATTTCTATAAATTCAATTTGGATTTTTTAAAAAAATCTCTTCCGTGCTCATGCTTTCTTCCATCTTCTTGAACTTATGGAGTATATTAGTCAGCCAAAGGAGTGCTGATACAAAATACCAGAAATTGGTTGGTTTTCATAAAGGGTATTTATTTGGGGTAGAAGCTTACAGTTATCAGGCCATAAAGCACAAATTACTTCCCTCACCAAAGTCTATGGCCAAGTGTTGGAGCAAGATGACTGATGACGTCTGCCAGAGTTCAGGCTTCCTGGGTTCCTCTCTTCCCCGGGCTTGTCTCTCCCCAGCTTCATGACTGCTTCTCTCCACAAGGCCAGCTGTAGGCTATCAAGTAAATGGCCAGTCTCTTTACCCAGAGCCTTCTCTCCTTCCTCACAACCAAGGTCCTCTGTGTCCTTACTTCCCTGGGCTCCAGCATTGAAACTCAAAATGAGAAATGCAACATCAAAAACTACTACTACAACTCTGTCCTTTGCCATGCCTTTTATATTTGATTCCCCACCCACCAACGGGTGGGGCTCAACGCCCTACTGACGTGGCCCAGTCAACGCCCTAATCATAACTTAATCATGCCCAGATTAACAGACCAGTTTACAAGCATAATCCAATATCTATTTTTGGAATTCATAACTACATCAAACTGCCAAACTGCTACATGGAATATATTTATAATAGCTGTTTTACTACTTTTCTCTATTAACTCTATCATCTGTGCCACTTCTATATCCATAATCTAATGATTAAATTTTTTCTTCATTATGGGTTGGATTTTCTTGCTTCTTCACATGCCTGATCAAGTTTTGATTGGCTTTTGTGAATTTTATGTTTTGCATGCCGGATTTTTTGGTATTCCCTTCAAAATTTTTGGGCTTTGTGTAGGATATAGTTAAGCTACTTAGAATCAGTTTAATTCTGTTGAAGCTTTATTAGGCAGGTCCAGAATGGCCTTTTGTCTGGAGCAAATTTGGCCCTGCTACTGAGATAATACCCATTTGAGGACTCTACTTATGTCCCATGTGTTAGGAAGTCTTTCTTCTCTGGCTGGTAGGAACATGCACTATTCTTCTTGTTCCTGGATGAATTCCAGGGATTGTTCTGTCTGTTCTTTCGTCCTCAGTAATTTCCTTACATGTATATGCGGATCAATACTCAGCTAAAGACTCAAGGAAACCTTCCACAGACCTCTGCAGTTCTCTCTCTGAGCTCTCTTCTCTGGTAGCCTGACTGCAAATTCTATCCACCTTGGTACCCTGAAACTCCAAACTCTGTTACCTTAACTCAGGGAGATTGCTGGGCTCTGGGTTCTCTCTCCCTGCACTGCAGCTGGGAACTTACTCCCATAAGCAAAGCTTGGGCAATTATAGGGCTAATCTTGTTTGTTTCTCTTCTCTCAGGAATCATTGTCCTCTACTGTCTGTGTCCAACGTCTGAAAATCACCCTTTTACATATTTTATTCAGTTTTTTAGTTCTTGAAGGGGCTAAATCCAGTTTCTGTTATTCCATCATGATTAGAAGTGTAAGTTCTGTTGTTGCTTTTTACACATACTCAAAATTATGGTGAGCAGCCATACAGCTTGTGTGACGTACAATCCCAGATTGCAATGTGAATATAACCCCTTCCTATCCCTACCTAGATTTAAGCAAAGTGGCAGCCCTGATCAAACTGACTATTCATACTGAACTTGTGATCAAGAAATCCCTTATTTGGTAAGAATAATAACTCAAATATAGATAATCTCTTTATGTGATTATCTGGTTGTTTGGCACTGAACAAGTCTTCTCATCAAATTAATATTATAAATGAGTATTAGGTTCCCACAGCAGACCTATAACATAATATAAGTATGATGCCTATAGGATTCAATTTAAAATACCTAAAATCTTTTATAACACAGTTTCTCTGGAAAGACGGAATTAGAATTCCAACCAGGGATGGCAGAAATATACCTCCCCCATTTATTAGTTTAGGGTGCACATACAATGAGTGAACACAGTGTGTGTGTGTGTGTGGGGGGTATATAAGGGTCAAGACTATAAAAGTTCAGATGGGGGATGAGATATTTACTTGTGAACTGCATATTAACATAGGGACAGACCTCATTTTATTCATTTAAAGGTGTATCACAAAAAGATCTCTTTAGGTAATATACAGACTGATGATAGCAAAATGAAATGTACTTACTCATCCAACTCTTCTTCTTCAGTTTTAGAACTATCAGCATAGAGGTACTTGGTCATGTCCACAGGCCTTATATTTTTTCTTTTTGTAGACTGGGGAGGAGTATTCTTTACAGTTACAAATGTTTCTGGCTCATCAAATGGGTTCAAATACTGTGGAGTCTGTATCTCTTTAATGGGATTATAGCTGTTATTATAAAAAGATTCTTCTGTTTTTTTAGAAGATGCTGTTTCAGTGATTGGTTCTATAAAACAATAGCAAAAGATTAATTAAATCCATTAATATTATCAGATATTTTAAATTATTTTTAATGATTTCAAAAATATGCCATCTTGAATTAATAAATTATTAGGGGCTGAGAGAATGCAAAGCAATGCTGAAAAAATATATAATTTAAAGGGGCTAAAGGATCCTAAAGTTCACATGACATGATATCTAAGATGTTAGGCTACTTTTCCAGAACTATACTGTACAAAATGGCATCTCTGGATGGTTAATGTTTCATGAGAGCCCTTGGAGTCTCTAATAATGTTGGTATTATGGTATAACAATTTTGGAAATTTTTATCTTCCTAGAGGTACAATATTCTATTACTGCTTATTTGATTTCACTATACTAGCTTGTTATCCTAAACTTGTATATAATATAAGAAATTTTGTTTCTAAAAGAACATAAAATGGATTTAATTTTGAAATAATTTTTTGGTAGTTACATAGACAGAGACTTTTTAGGACTCAAAAAATTCATTTGGACTGTTTCAAAAATATACCCACACATCACTGAATTAGTTTTCTCAAAGTCTTCAAAAAGCAGCTTTCTGTATACAAGACTTAAATCTTTAGAGCTTTTAATGAGGTATCTGATTTTTCCAATATAGCTTAGATCCAATCAATACTTTATTTACTCAATATAGGTTGAAAGAACTACATTAAAATCACACTGACAAGCTAAGAGGCATTGTATTTCAAATTCCTCTAAATTTGATTATTTCAGTTTAAATTTTTTTTTAAAAGGTACTCTCAAAAATCAAACTCTTACTCAGCATAAAAAGCAATATATAGTATAATGCTTTCCAACAATACTTATGAAGTGCTTAATACCAGCTTTTTTCTGCTTCTTTGTTTATGCTTATTAATATTTTAAAACAAATCTAGAATTTTTAATAAAACTGTCTACAGATTTTGATGATAAAAATAAATCTCTTCCCAAAGTAGACAAAAGTTTCAGTTATCCAAAAATCATAGTATAATTTAAAAGTAACTTTAATTGTACTATGCATCTCTATCAAATAAATTAGGAGAGGAGGGCAGAAAATTGGTTGTTGAAATTCTTTTAAAAAATGGTTTCATAAGTGACATTTCAAACAATTTAGTCCAATTATTATAAAAATCTCATGGTTGACAAATTAATTACCTTTATATTTTAAAGTCAAATATTTTTCTTATGCTTTAAATACTAACCTAGAAAACTTATTTTACCTTTATATTAAAACAAAACAAAAAAACTTCTGGATTGAAATTCTGTATACCGTGATGAAGCAATTACAGTATAAAATAATTCATAAAATCATAATAAATCAATATTGTAATGTATTTTTAAATAGCCTACATCAGAGAAGACACTCAATGACTGTGTCTTTTATAACACTGGTATAATATTTAAAGTTATCAGTAGGCTCTATGTAAAAATGGTAAGTTAAGCATTTTCTTTCCTCCATAGGTGAAGAGAGTACAAAATGTGACTTATTCTTTTTTTATAAATATCAAGTCTCAAATGTTTAAGAAATTGACAAAATGGTCAATGGAAATAAGGTTTTTATTTTTCCTTCATGAAGATTGCAAAAATTGATCCAAGCAAATTCACTAATTACAAAACCAAAACAAAGAAGGTATACAAACTATAGGGTAAGATGCAAAGCTGAAAGAACAGGGAACAAAGGAGGATTCAAGATAAGATTATTTCATACAAAAGATAAACACATATAATAAGTTTCTAAAATGGTCACTGAAGCACACAATGTCATGGATATAAAAGGAGAACTGAAATTGTAGAAGAAAAAAAAAGTCATTTAAACAACTTCAACACATTTTTTCCAACACTTTTGTTGCTTGAAGAAACAAGTTTTTAATGAATAAAAATAAGTTATTTCTTGAAAAATAAGTATTCTAATGGAAAATTCTTATTTCAATAGACATATATTTAGTTCTTACTTTAATACTGTTGCCATATTTTTTTCTTAGATTTATAAGCATGATTAAAGAAAGATTCTGAATTAGGTTGGCTAACCTCTCCTAAATAGAAATAAAGTGTATTAACTGAACAGTCTTATGTATCTACTACTCCCTTCTACACCTCAGTAAATAAACCCCCATATATTTAGAAAAATTACTTATTTGATTTTGAAATGGAAAACTCAAACAATGATATCTCAAAATACTTTAGTAATATTTTTAAAGTCAATATACTCAGATGTATGCAGTAAGCAATTAAAGAGCTAGCTGTGTGATCAAAAGAAGATATCTTAAATTAGGAATTTTAGCTATTCCTCTACCTCCACTTAACTAAAGTTCTTATTCAGATTGCTTAACTTCTCTAGGCCTCAGCTTCCTATGAAAAGAAGGCAGTTCTTTTCAGTTTCCTATCTATGAAAAAAGGTAGTTGAGCTGGGTTACCTCTAAGGTTTATTGCAACCTTTAAGATTTAAAATATGTTTATAATATATAGCTCACAAACAAAATAAAGTCTCATTAATTTAGACTTAATAATGTGAAATCGGGTAAAAAGGGACTCTTGTAAGAGAGCAGAAGGAGAAATGGATTACAAAATGATACTGTTCTAATAGAGCAAATCCTCAAACTGAAACTCAGTTTCACCATTATAGGCAGTAAGCAAAATTACTGAAAGCTCATGAAGATTTTATAAGCAGTCAAAAAGATGTAAGCAGTTGTTAATCATTCTTGCATTTACTTTAAGCAAACTGTTTAAAGAGAGGCCTCACTTCTTCAACAGCCCTTACCCCGGATTTAAGAGTTCAAAACTACTTGATTAAGAAAAATGACTTAGGAAAAATAAAAATCCTAGTTTTACTCCTTTTAAGTGTGTTGTATATATGGTGGCAGTGTTCTCAACTTTCTCTCTGCCTCATGCTATTCACATGTACAACTTACTCTCATGTGACTGTAAGAGTAATGACTGTGATTTTCAGCCAGAGACATGGGTTGGGTGGTGGAGGGGCTCATCAGACACTCTCAGGGTCAGAGTTGAAAAGCCGTGTAAGGGGAGAAGCCACTCCCATCATGTCAATATCTTCATGTACCACACAATCTGACCTCACTTGCTAGGCGAAACTAATGAGACTTTAGTATTTCAATAGAAGCTTCCAGAATTGGTGATCAACTGCAAGTAGTACTGAAAACAATATTATCATTATAAACAAATTCTCTTTACATCTTTATAAAATTTTTATTTTAAAAAATCTTTTATCCCACCCTTATATAGTTGACTGTATCAGGAGTTTAAAAGTAAAGAAAAGAAAAAAACATACTACCTTCTAAGTCAGGATCTCCAAATGGATTTAAATCTGCTACATCTGGATCACCAAACGGATTTGAATTCACAGTGGCCAAGTCCTTTTTGGCTTCATCCAAAAAGTTAAGTTTGTTGATAAGTTCTGAAAATAAATATATGTATTAGTTCACTATTGTTACAGATAAGCATACTTATAGGTCATTCATGAAACATTTCAAATTGCAAAAATTCAACACTAACAATACCTGCAAATAATAAGATATAGCATTTTACCGTTTAGATTCAAGTATTTTGTAGCATACCAACATCTTCAAATAAAACAAAAATATGCATATTAATTTGGAAATTATATCAGATAATGAACTATACTAAAGAAATTTTCATCTGAATCTAATTTGATCCAATACTAAAGTACTAACACAGATTTAGAAAACATCCTTAAATCTCAAATATGAATAATTCAAATGGGTTTAATACAAACAAATATTTAAAAACCAACATATTTATAATATATAAACTCACTCAAATGTTGCCATGTTATATGACCAAAGGTTAATCTCAGAAATTTTAAAATCACAATCTATTAAAGATGCTGATATAAGGCTTTGCTACAGATAAGTTCTGTAATGTTGTTACCTGTTGGTACACTACAAATTACCAAAGACAAGATACAAGGAAAAGCACAGACAAAACTGACAGCTAAGTACAGGCAGAAGTCAACAAGAGCAGGTCACAGTAAATACAAGCAATCGGAAACAGAAAGGAGGAAAGCTCTTAGACCTTCAGAGGAACTGGCTGATTTAGCTGAAGGCATATTTGCTTGCTTTATGCAGTCATCTTGATCTTCATCTAAGCTGCTCAGAGCATTCAACTGGTTTACAATTTCTGTAAACAGAAGCCAGTCAAAACAAATATAAGGTAAAGTTGTTTAATTAAAGAGCAGTAGAAGCATGCTGTTACTTAAAAAGGCAAAGAAAAGGGATGTTTGGTTAATCAGGAGAATACATTCAGAGGATGTTATTTTGATGAACTATAACAGATGTATTAAACTGAATCCGTTATGCTATTCTCCTATTTTAAAACAGAAAGCATTTTATTGTTAAAACTTAGATTAGCAACATAACAACTATGTTAATGAACATAAAACAAAGATAATAAATAACCCAAGAGACTGACACTGGCTTTCAGCAACCTTTTTTTTTTTTCCCTTTTGTAAATATAATTTTGCATTAAAGCATGTGTTAAAAATAAAATTAAAATATCCTCTGATTCCATAGAAAGTATGTACCATTTATTCTAAATTTAAACTAAAGGTTTTAAGGGTGTAATTAAAAGTATCATGTAAATAATAAGTCCATGCACTAGAATTTTAAAAATTAGCATTAAAACCAGAAAAACAGAGAATAGCTACTACTTTCTATTCCTGTGTTCTAAGAAATCTATTTTTTAAGGGAATTCTTGAAATATTTGCTTTAGGAAATCTTATAATTTCGCCAATAAAAGACGATTAAAAGAAGACAGACAGATAGAAAGGAAGTCTTAAAATAAAGATGGAATTTATTTTGTGCATAAATAGAATTCTTTTACATGAGTCATGTATATTTTAGATAATTTCAAAGTTGTGAAATTATCATTCATTGGATGAAAATTAGACAGACTGGGGAAAAAAATTAAGAGCCTACTATGGTATTCTAGTCAATCATAGCTGTTTTCAAAATTAGAACCCAGGAATATCTAGGTATTAGGACAAATCATTCAGATCCAAATCATTAAGTGAGAAAAGAAACAAAATGGTTAGAAACAGAAAATAACTTTGACATTAAATAGACTGGTCTTTAACCTTGTAAATCTTAGCGCACATTCTAAATTTTATTTGAACAAAATGATAGAACGCACATTTGTAATATGGATTGATCCATTCATTTATTGAACAAATATTTATCTACCACTCTGCCAAGCACTAGGCTAGGTGACTGGGACACAGGATTAAAAAAAAGACATGGATATTGTCCTTATAGAATTTATATTCTATAAAGATACAAATTAATATTGAAATATACTTAATAAATTATTGCTAGAATATTAAGTTCTCAGAAATGTTTTTCAAATGGATTTGTGAGCTAAATATGTATGAAAAGTTGGTAAACTTACTGTGTCTTCTTCCATTTTACTCTGCCAATAGTTTTAGCTATTTTTTTTTTGAGGTACCAAGGATTGAACCCAGAACCTTGTACATGGGAAGCAGGTGCTCAACCATTTGAGCTACATCCGCTCCCCTGCCAATAATTTTAAATGCCACTCTGGCTCAAGCTCACCTAGCAAATTCCTTACTAGGTAAAATTCAGCCATAAGCAAGATCCTTTACCTCTCACTACTAGTCACTGTCCTTTGTAATTTTTAGGAAGATATACTGGAGTAGAGGATCAGTTAACTGATTATCAGTCTCATGACTGATTTTCATTCATTCAGTACTAGTTGTGTATTTTTAAAAATTTACTGAAGTATATCACTTATACATGAACATACATAAACAATAAGTGCATAGCAATAGTTGTGAACTTACAAAACAAACATACATAACATCACACAGTACTCTCATACCTGACTCTACCACATATACCTTGCATTGATGTTAAACATTTTTAACTATTGATTAAAGAGCATCCTCAAAATATTACTACTAACCAAAGCATTTTCCTCCAACGACCCTATTATTATTTTTATTTTTATATCATTTATACATGAACATACATAAACAACAAGAGTATAGTAAAAGTTGTGAACTTACACAGCAAACATTCATAACATCATACAAGGGTCCCATACATCAACCCTCCACCAACACCTTGCATTGTTGTGAGACATTTGTTACAAGGCATGAAAGAATACTGTCAAACTCTTACTGCTGATTATAGTCCTTATCTTACATTTGGTGTATTATTTCCCCAATCCACCCTATTATTTTTTTTTAAATTTTTATGACAGAAGATGTAAACTTACAAAACAATCGTGCACATGTGCAGAATTCTAAACAATACCCCTCTATCAACACATCACACCATGGTGGAACATTTGTTAAAGATTATGAGATAATATCATCTGATTATTACCAGGTCCATAGCATACATTTGGCACATATTTTCTATACTCACCCATTATCAACACAGTACATCTTTGGAATAGATACAAGAATATTACATTATTGTTAACCACACTCTATAAGTCACTCCAGTTGTATTTTTCCCATGCCTCTCCACATTCCCACCACCTTTAAACAGTGATGCCCATCTGCTCTAGGTCACAAAAGACATTCTTGCATCTGTACCATCCACCACAATTCTCAATACTTCTAGGTTCACCATGCTATTCGGTCCCTAGCTTATTCTCTAACTTTCTGTCAGCTGGCATTTACATCCCTAGACTACCATTTTCAGCCACATCCCCATTTATAAACCAGCTGTTACTCACTGTAATGAGTTACCATCAACTCTGTACATTTCCACATGTTTACAGTAAAGCTAATTAAAACTTCTGCATACAATATCAGTAGTCCATCTCAGTCCACCCCTTATTTCCTTTAAGAATCCACCACCTACCACTAGGTGGTGAAGGTATTTTCCTACATTTTCTTCTAGAAACTTTATGGTTCTTGCTTTCATATTTAGGTTTTTTATTCATTTTGAGTTAATTATTGTATAAGGTGAGAAACAGGAGTCCTCTTTCCTTCTTTTGCTACGGATATCCAGTTTTCTCAATACCATTTGTTGAATGGACTGTTCTGCCTGAGCTGGGTGGGTTTGATAGGCTAGTCAAAAATCACTTGACCACAGATATGAGGGTCTGTTTCTGAACCTTCAATTCAGATCTATTGGTCTATGTGTCTGTCTTCATGCCAGTACCATGCTGTTTTAACCACTGTAGCTTGGTAATAAGATTTAAAGTCCAGAAATGAGAGTCCTCCAACTTTGCTTTTCCTTTTTAAGATGTTTCTGGCTATTTAGAACCCCTTGCCCTTCCAAATAAATTTGATAATCATGTTTTCCATTTATTTAAAAAATGCTGGTGGAATTTTTATCGGGATAGCATTGAATCTGTATATCAATTTGAGTAGAATTGACATCTTAATGTTATTTAGTCTTCCAATCTGTGAGCATGGAATGTTCTTCCAATTATTTAGGACTTTTAAAATTTTCTTTTAACAATGAGTTGTAGTTTTCTGAATACAAATGCTTTACATCTTTGACCAAGTTTATTCCTAAATATTTGGGTTTTATCTGTCATATTTTATTTTCACCACTCTTTTGACACTTTTAATTACTTTTATTGATATAATCTTCATTTCTAGACTCTCTTCCAAACCTCTCTCTCCTGTCTTTTCTTTTCAGGCTGTAGCACAGCCTTTAGTATTTCCTGCAAAGCAGGTCTCTTGGTTACAAACCCTCTCAGTTTCTGTTTATCTGTGAATATTCTAAACTTGCCCTCATTTTTGAAAGACAATCTTGCCAGATATAAGATCCTTCGCTGGAAGTTTTTATCTTGATGTATCTTAAATATATCATACCATTGTCTTCTTGCCTCCATGGTTTCTGGTGAGAAGTCAGCACTTAATCTTATCGGGTATCCCTAGCATTGCTTTTCTCTTGCTGCTCTTAGAAGTCTCTGTCTTTGGCATTTGACATTCTGAATAGTATGTGTTTTGGAGTGAGGTGGTCTATTCAGATTTTTTTGGATGGGAGTACATCATGCTTCTTGGACATGGATATCTATGTCCTTCAATAGGGCTGGGAAATTTTCTACCATTATTTCTTCAAATATTCCTCTGTCCCCTTTCCTTTCTCTTCTCCTTCTGGGACACCCATGGCACGTATGTGGCAGTACACATGGTAGTGTCTACTCCTTTTTCTTCTGGATTCCCTTGACTTCTAGCTTCTGGCTGCTCCCCATGGTTTCTCTTTCTGTGTTCAATTTCCTTTGCTTATAACGATTTCAGCCATACTGCATTAAGAGCTGCCCTCATTCAGTTTGGGTACACCTTAACTGATAACATCTTCAAACAGGTTCACACCCACAGGACCAGGGGATGGGCCTGAACGTGCCTTTGTGAGGGACATGATTCAATCCCCAATAGGAGGATAAGGTTCTTTTACTAATCCAAGCATAGATACTGTAGATTTACTTTTGCCTTCTATCAAAGACTTTAATTTCAGAAGATATTTTTTTGTCAATTACTGTTGATTTGAACAGCAACTTCTCAGAAGAAAGTACTGAATAAATCATTAGTCTCTAGGTGCTAGCATTATTTTAAAAACTCTAAGAGATACACAAAATAATTAAAACAGTCTATTTCCTCAAGAAGTTTGCAGCTTATTTGAGGAAATGATAAACCCACATGATTTTTATTGATATGTGATTGCATATAATGCATATTTACATTACAATATAAAGATATAACAGTGGCAAAATTTAAAATAATGATTCCTTCCTCCATAAAAATCATGTGAATAGTAATAATTTCAAAGTTAGCAAGAAAAATGAATATAAATTGTATATAAGTTATTGCCACTTTTTCTGGTACATAAAAATACCCATCAAATTTTTTGTACCATGTTGATAATACACAGGCACTTTGTTTGCTATTATTTTAAGATCATTGTTGTTAAATTTTAATACTTTCTTTAATATCCAAAAGAACTTCACTCAAATATTTTTTAAGTGTTAGTACTGCTGCTGAAAAATATTCCTGGAGGTACAACTCTGTGATTATACTAAATGCAATTAATTTTACCAATTAGATGGCTTGTATGGTTTATGAATATTTACAATAAAATTGATTTTAAAACATTATTTTAAAAATTCCTGGAAGTTAATAATGAGAATGGAATTTACTTGTGCTAATGTACAAGTAATAAAGCCAAATAACTGTCATATGTTGTGCTATTAAGTGACTGCACTCTGCAAATAGAATAGAAAATATGTAACATGAAAGAAAATATGCTACAATGACCATGGATTTGTTGACTGAGAACATGCATCTAACCACTCACTGTTCCCACATTCCTCTACCCCTTCAAAACATATATTTTACAATCAATTCTTTTGGAAAACTAGTTTTGAATTATTTGAGATTTGAATTGTGTGTGTCTTCCAAAACATATTGTTTCCATAAAATGGGACCACCCTGGCCTGCATGAAGTAGTATATGGTTAGAGATGAAAATGAAAGGAACAAGATAATAAGCCAGAGTGATCAACACGGGCTACACTAGGATGGGGAAGCCATATTCACTTATCTATGGACTTTCAATTAACATATATTAAATTCCCAATATGTTCCAGATAATGTGCTAAATGTGAGGGATGAAAAATGATTCGAACATAGTCTCTACCTTGAAGGAACTTCATAAAACAGGGAAAAGAAACATGTACATAATAACACAAATAGTAGCATCCCAAAGAAATTTTGAGTTATCAAAAGTAGCATTAACACAATTTCTTCATTTAGGGTCAGAGAATTTTAGACTGTCTAAAAGAAAGTTACTACTCCTACAGGAATTTTAGGGGGGAAAAAAAACTGTATGTATATGTTTAAGCAATAAGGGTTCAGCTATAAACCCTAGTTATCATAGAATGTTTTCATTAAATCCACATTTTGCTAAAAAACAATCTCATTTCTTTTCCTTTCAATACCAGTGCAGAACTTGTAATAAATTATTATCACCTTTTCTCTCATTTCTGTGATCAAAACAGCACAACTCTGCTCAATACAGACATGAATGTGTAGCTTTTTATTCCTACCCACAATACTAGTGTCTAATGAAGCATTTATACAAAGAGCAAACCATATTCTCTAATTAAAAGATCAAAGTATATCCTATTGGAGTTATAAAAACTCATGCTGTAGGAGAGTACCTGCATTTGTACATGGTACTGTAGTAGCATAAAGTAGCGTGGTCGAGCTTAAGCAGGCATAAGCATGAATGACTTTTTAAGAGTCTGACAACATAATTTAATTTTATACATCTCCATATTTTACCCTGTCATTCCTTTAAGGTAGATCTTTACTTAGAGAGGTTTCATCCATATATTGACAAAGAAGTATGAGCATTTTTAGGCTGCTTTATAATATAATCAGTAGTTCCAGGAACATTTTATGCTTTCTTGACTAAGCTTGGACTTGATCTGAATCTGCTAAAATCTGTTAAATTATTACCATAAGTATGGAAAGTTTTCAGAGAGCTATATGGAATATTATATTAGGAAGGTTTATAGAAAAAAAAACCACCTTGTTAGTGACATTATTTTTTTTTCTGAGAAACAAGAATAAGTTTTTCAACTCTGCAAAAAAGATAAAACTTTTAGCTTCAATGCTAATAGAACCAACCCGTAATTTTTGCTGCCTTTTCCTCTTGGTTTACTCGGTTCTCATCATCTTCTTCATTATCTTCTTCAAAGTCATCTAAATTGCCAATGTCAGCCTGCTTCATGCTCATCAAACTAGCCAAACTCTGCATGTCTTCATCTCTACATTAATGATTCAGAATATAATACACAGTTCATTATAGTACATTGCTTGAAAAACAACTGTTTCTTAAGATGTTAGTATCAATATATTCCTTCTTTCTATAAGATATGATGTTATTTTAAACAGTTGTACAAGAATATTGAAAATTTTAACACTCATGTTCATTAATTTTTAAATGACATGTTTGATAATTTTTAAATGACACGTTTAATAAGTAAGAAGAAAACAATTAACTGGTTAAGAGTTAAATTCTGTGCTGCAGATCTATGGAAGACTAAATTTTTCTTCATGAGATTAAAGTAAGGTTTCCTGATCATGAAGTCTGGAAACAAAAACTTGTGTCCAGAAACAGTTGGACAGTTTGCAAAAACAGGTGAGATCTACACTTTAAAATATGTAAACTTTCAAAAGGATGATAGCAGAAGTTCTAAATCTGAAGTCTATGAACTCTTTTTGGGTTTGAGGGTAGAAGGGAAAGGAGGTGGTAAATCCCTGTATATTTTATTTAAATTGTATTTAAATGTGCATTTTCTCAAAAGAGCAATTAATTCCCAAACAGTTAAGGAACCAGTCTAAAAGAAAGAAACAAACAAAAAACAACAAGTTAAAAACAAAGTCTAAACTTTTTAAGAATTACAAGATGGAAAATGACCTAGGCTGATTGTGAGTTAAATGCCATATATTTGATAAAACTTTAATATATCTTAAGTACTTTAAACATAAATTTATAAGGTTTATAGTAAATACTCCAAAAAAGAAATCATTTAAATTTTCTTTTTAATTTTTGTGGAAACATATGTAACAAAATTTCCCATTTTAACCACAATCATTAATTTTTCTTGATTTAATACTTCCCCTTAAAATTCAAATGAACTACAGTGAATGAAACATATTTCTAACATGTTATATACAAATAAAATTTCAATTTCTTATATTTCCCCAAATTCAGAAAGTCAAAACACTTTCATTTGTAAAGTAATGCTTGTCAATATTCATCTATTTTTTAAATATAGTATGAAATTGCATACTAGCTTTTGAAATTCTTTGCATTTTATCTTATTTAAGCTGTAGCATTAGAAAATAATTTCAATCCTTTTAAAATAAATTTGGTGATACAAAGTCTGCATAAACAAAAACATTGTATTACTTTATATGAACGCTTTACAAATCATTCAGTTATCAATGAGAGATAATTGTAAGAATATAACATCATTTTTTAAAAATGTTAACTTGTTTAATTTTTACCCCTTAAATTTCCTCATATTTTAAACTTGAGCATTTTCCTTTGGGGAATGTAAGGAGGCACAGAAGGAGGATATAGAGAGGGAGTTCAGGGATGTTCTGAGAAAATTCTCCACTCAAATTGAGACATGTGGTTTGACCGAATTTCCTCTCACCCAAATTCCTGTGAATGGTGTTGCTTCACTTATTGCTTCTGCCTTGTGGAAGGGAGACTGCCCTCAAAGAATCTTCTCTGAATTTGTTTTCTATCTCGTTTCCTTTTTTTTGATTTTGGCTTGAACTTTAGGGTAAAGTCTTTATTTTTAATTTCTTAGTATTTAGGCCTACAATTTAAGGTCATAAGACAAATGCCTAATTGCTTCCATTCTGTACTGTCTCCCTTCACATTCACTTAGAAGCCAACTTCCCAGAAAAGAGGTTTCCTGTTATGTACACCAAGTCATTTGCTGCCATATAGTTGAGTGCCAAACATCTAATTTTGACTGATGCACAGAATCCAGCCTAATTGGTCAAACAGACATGGCCAGTTATAGTAACCACATTTCACTAAGTCAAATACATTAAGAACTGTGATTCATATTTTATTTAAATGTTCATAGCTGCCTTCTTCCCCTCACCTTTTAAATCTAGGCATAGAATTTCCACTTGTCCTCCCTCTGACCTTCTACTTGAAGTATGAAGTTACCTTTCAATACACTCATAACATGAACTTATCGTTTTTTGTTTTTTGTTTTGGTATAGGCCTGGCCAGATCAGACCTTTTTTTCCTCTTTTTTTTTTTTTAAATGGGGATTGAACCCAGGACCTTGTACATGGGAAGCAGGCACTAAACCACTTGAGCTACATCCGCTCCCTAGCATGCAAGTGTTAGGATTTGACTGTATTCTATAACCAGGGTGAATTTTTTTGGTTTTGTTGCCTGCTCTACTTATATTTACCTCTCACTTTATCTAGTTAGAATTTTACTCTTTTAGGAGGTTAGAACTGGGTATAAGTTGTGCAACACTTATTTAGTGCTTAAGTGATTTTATTGAAAAGGGTAATGATCTAACTGTAACTTCCTATAAAATTTTTGTAAGGTGAGACAAAGAATATAAACTGGCAAAAGTTCTTTTAGTTCTTTCAACCCTCTTACCCTAAACTTTTCATTTTGGGTTCTTTTAATGTCTCAGCTGTATCAAACAGCTTTAATATTGAACTGCCTGTATTTTATATACTACTTACCCTGAAGACTAATATGAAACAAACACTTATGATATCCTATTATATACAACTTAAAATTTGAAACCAACTATTATCACTTATATATTATTTTTCATTCTTCGGAATCAAAAAAGACTATTTATAACAAGGAGTTATTAATTCAGCCTCTGAAACAAAAAATGGCAAAAATGATTAGTATGCTGAAGGATGTTCTTAACTGCTACCAGTCTACTAAGTCAAAAGCTATTTATCTAGGGTGTTTTAAAGCATAATTTGAAGACACCTATTTGACAAAAGAAACTTACGTGGCTTTTCCTTCCCGAAGGAAAATGCAAGATAAAGAAAACTGGAGAGTGGCAGATACAACTTTTTTAGACAATGGCTTGAATTTTAACTTGACATCCGTCTGAGTTGGCATAGGGCTTGCATACTGTTTCATGTTGATGCTGCTAGTAGCAAGAGCTTTCCTTCGACCAGAAGGGGATTCCTGAAAGGTAAACAATAATTATGTATTTTGGACTCAATTATTTTATAACCAAACAGTTTAAAATATTATTTTAATGTAACAAAATAAAAACTAACAACTTCCTTCTCCAATGAAAACCTCTAATATAATAATAAAATAAAACTGTGTTGAAGTATCACAGCTTTTATATCTACAAGTAAGACATATATGAAGTTGGATAGAACTGTCCCAGGCAGAAGCGAAGGAAGAATAGATAACTCCTAAATATACCAGGAAAGCAAAAGCAAGGAGTAAGACAGAAAGTCTCAAGAACACAGCTAGGTATCATCAAGTATCAAGTACTCAACAATTATTTTCTTTCCACTGATTATATTTAATGTATTCTAACGATATTTCTCCTTTCTGAACACTTACATTTTTTAAAAATAGAATTCCCAGCCTAAGTGGCATTGCATTCTACCTCCTTCGAGCCTACAGTATCTGAATTCTACCTATCTTATAATTTGGGCCTTATTTCTTCTCAGGGTCTTTTCTGGTGACTCTAGTCCATAGTTCTCTCTTCCTTCCCTAAGATCACATATATCAAAGAAGACAAATAGTTGGTTTCTCAGATCTTATTCCCATGGCAGACATTGCTAATTAACCCCAGTGAACTCAAAATTCTTCCCAACACAGCTATTGCCAATTCACCAGAGTAGGAATACAAAATGAAACCTATTTGCTCTCAAAGGTATTTAACATTATATTAACAGGTTGTCTTTTTTCATAATTAATCTTTATAAAATGATAGCCTAGGAGAGCAAAATAAGGAACAGACATAAGTTATATTTAAGGCACTGTGTAAATTCTGGAAAGATATGATGATGAATAACAAACCTTGACTTCGTGTTCTAATGGCAAGCAGAAATTTTCACATGTAGGATAATTTGTAAATAAGATAAATCAGAGGTCATATAACAATATACCATCATTCCTTATAGTTTACTCATCTGAGAGTTGAAACCAAAATTTAAGGTATAATTTCAGAGCTGTATGACCTTAAGCAAATCAGTAAACTTGAGTCTTGGTGATCTTCCCTATAAAATAAAGAAGCTGAACAGCAATCGTTTAAGCTTTACAATTATTTTCTATAAAATCATCTAATTTTCCTACGAAGGCAGAAAAAACTATCACTAATACCTTTGTATTGTTATTTAATAAATTTTCATTTTTCCTATGACTGACAAACTTGTCTAAATTAAGGATACAATAATTTAATCATAATATTAAAGCGATCTTTTCCAAATAACTGATATTTCTGCCCAACAGAATAAATCAAAATGTAATGTAGCAGCCCTAAAGAATATCTCATTTTAAAATGTGGTCTTATCTGTCAGATTATGCACAGCAATATTATACAGAACTATTAGTGCATGTAGATACCTTATGAATGAATTTCAAAAATGCATCAAGCACTTGAGAAGGATTTAAGCCCTCTCAGAAGAAATACTTAAGAATATGCAAATACCTTCAACTGAATCAAGTTGAACAGATGTGACTATCCCAAACAATACAAGTGTTCTTTCTCTGGTCGCTACTGTCAATCAAAGAATAAGATTAAGGTCCAAGGCTCTGACAATGTGCAAAATGAAAAAGTATGATCAGGGAGTATCAATTTATTACACTGATATGAACAATAATCTCTCATTGTACCTTTAGAATAGCTAACAACTACATACAATATAGGATTTAAAGCCTCTGTTTTGAAAGCATTACATACACACTACCACACATTCTTTTCAGGTTTTGTTAAGTCAGTTTCACAAAGGATGACATTGTACCTTAATAGTAATTATGTAATTTTATAACCAAATAAACTAGGAAAATTGAGATGACTTGAAAGTGAGCATAATTTTGAAATCTCAGTTTAAGAATGGATTCTGCAAATGTAGCATTTTAATGATTCATATTCCATCAATTTCATTTTTAGAATAAAAATTACATAGAAAAATTTTTCTGCTGAACTCGGTTTTATGGCAAAAAGAGTGTTTTATGTATTTGGTCAATAAGTGTCTGAAACAGGCATAAAACTAATGATTTCTAAACACAATTAGTGTAACTTTTAATTAAGCAATTATTTGTTCAGCCATAATAAAAAGTTTGTGAAGTCCAGGCAGGTGAGTAGAACAAAGCCCTTTTGAAATCCATATCCATTCCTAACATCAACATAGGGACTCACTGGATTCTTTGTCCTTGATGAAGAGGTGTCTGAATGGTGTTTCTAGTAATTCTTTACCCAGGTCAAACACTATTAAAATATCTTAAAATCAGTGGAGTGACATCATTAAGAGCACGATACAATACATCCTGGATATGTTTCCCCTAAAAGACAGCTAAATAAAAGGGCAGATTCAACTGGCTTGGAACTCTGGAGGATGAGAGGGGCTGGAGAAAGACTCTACAAATGCTGAATCGAAGAAAAAAAAATTCTCACCTTTAAAAAAAACAAAAAAAGTAGAGGTAGGTGAGCGGTAGGAACTTGTCAGCCCAGATCTGTCCCTCATACTCAGTTCTACTGATTTAAGAGACACAAAGCAGGGAATTGTGGGAAGATGGCATTGGACTAACAGGCAGAGCTCAATGCTCTCATAAAGACAATGGAGAAAGAGCCAAAAGCTGTCCAAGGGACCTGCTTTGGGGGTCAGCAGACCAGGGCAATACTACACAACTCTCAGGAGGGAGTTGAAGAAGCTGAAACAACATGAGTTACCCAGCTCCATGATGGCCAGGAAGGGCTTCCCTCCCATACCCCCAAGTTATTAAGCTGGCGTAAAACCCCTGGTTCACTACAGATGACTGAGAAGGAAAGAGACATCTTCCTCCCTGTCAGCTGTTTCAAGGGAAAAGGGATGGGGTGTCAGAGGCTTTTCTCCAGTCAATTCAGCCAGCAGAGCTTGCTTTGAATCTCTGCTCTGGAACACAGTAAAACCCAGACTGAAGCGCCTCTGTGGAAAGGTGTGCTGAAGAGCACCATCTGCAGGCCAGTCTGAAAATTACATGGACAAAAACTGGTCTTGATTCTCTCTGTATCGTTACCACTGGAAGAAAATCTGTGCCCCATTAGTGAGCCTCTGGACTGATTTTCATAACTTAAGCCAGGCAATTTTAAAGACTTAGAATAAGTTGAACCAAATATCAAAGAAGAGCTCTGAAAAGAAAATAAGTGAGAGAGAGAAATTGGCTATCAGAATAAATTCACCAATTCTGATGCCTAGACAAAAAATTACAAGCCATACTAGGAAACAGGAAGAGATGGCCCAGACAAAGGAACTAACCAAATATCCTGAAGAGGTACAGGATTTAAGACAATCAGTGATAACCACTCAACTTTCCTACATCACTTCAAAGAATTTAAAGAAAGTATAACTAAAGAAATAAAGGATATTAAGAACACACTAGGTGAGCATAAAGAACAATTTGGAAGCCTGCAAAGGAAAGTAACAGACCTTATGGGAATGAAAGACATGATGGACGAGAATAAAAATACATTAGAGGCACATAAGAGCAGAATTGAATTGCTCGAGGACAGAATTAGTGGTTTCAAAGACAGAACACCTGAAATGGAAAAGACAAGAGAAAAGAAAGAGAAGAGAATGGGAAAAAAATGGAACAGAGTCTCAGGGAATTGAATGAGAATGTGAAATGCATAAACATTTGTGTTATCGGTGTTCCAGAAGGAGAAGAGAATGGAAAAAGGGCAGAAAGAAGATGTGAGGAAATAATGACTGAAAACTTTTCAACCCTTATGAAAGACATAAATATCTATATCTAAGAAGGACAACACATCCTAAACACAGTAAGTCCAAATAAACCTACCCCGAGACACCAAATATTCAGAATGACAAATATCAGAGATAAAGAGAGGATTCTGAAAGCAGCAGGAGAAAAGCAAAACATCACATACAAGGGAAACTCAATAAGATTAAGTGCCAACCTCTCTTCAGAAACCACGGAGGCAAGAAGAAAGTGATATTATGTATTTAATGTACTAAAAGAGAAAAACTGCCAACTAAGAATTCTGAATCCGGCAAAACTGTCCTTTAAAAATAAGGGTGAGTTAAAAGTCTTCACAGATAAACAAAAACTGATAGAATATGTTATCAAAAGACCAAAATTATAAGGGAGCACTGCAGTCTGAAAGGAAAAAACAAGGGCGAGAGATTTGGAGAAGAGTTAGGAAATGAAGATAATTAGGAAGGGTAAACTAAAGGGTAAGAAGACAGACAATAGAATGATATGGCAACAGACAGCAAAAGGACAAAATGGATAAAGTAAGCAATGCCTTTATACTAATAACATTGTATGTTAATGTCTTCAACTCCCCAATCAAAAGACATAGACTGATAGAATGGATAAAAAAATATGAGCTGTCTATGTTATCTACAAGAGACTCACCACAGAAATAAGGACACAACCAGGTAAAAAGTGAAAAGTTGGAAAAAGGTATTCCATGCAAATAGTAACCCCCCGAAAAAAAAGAGCTGGTGTAGTGATACTAATATTGGACAAAATAGATTTCAAATACAAAACTGTTATAAGGGATGAAGAGGGCCATCATATATTAATAAAAGGGGCAATTCGCCAATTAGAAATAACTATACTAAATATTTATGCACCTAATGTGAGTGTCCCAAGATACATGAGGCACACACTGGCAAAATTGAAGAGGGAAATAGATGGCTCTACAGTAACACTTGGAGACTTTAATACACCACTCTCGGGATTGGATAGAATATCTGGACAGAGGATAAGTAGAGAACGTAAATAATATGATAAATGAACAAGACCTAACACACAGCATTGCACCCCAAAACAGTAGGATATAACAGTAGGATTTCTTTTCAAGTGCTCATGGATCCTTCTCCAGGATAGACTATGTGTAGGGTCACAAGACAAGTCTCAATAAATTTAAAAATTGAAATTAAACAAAACAGTTTCTCTGAAATAATGGAATGAAGCTGGAAATCAATAATGGATGGAAAAAGAGAAAATTCATAAGGGGAAAAGGGGAGGATGATGGGTATATGGGAATCCCTTATATCCTGTACGTGACTTTTCTGTAACCTAAAGCTTCTTTGAAGACAAAATGAAAAAAGATAAGACACTGGGGGAATAAATGGAAGAAAATGTCACAGTACATACAAGACAACAGATCTTACAGTGTTGAAAGACATAATATATTTATTTCATTTTATTTTTAAATTACTTTATTATTCAAATTCTTTTAAAAAATTTTTGTATTTTTTTTGTCATTTTTAATACTACAATATTATTTCATTTTCTTATTAATTTTATTTGGATATTTTGTTGGGTTCATTGTTGAAGAAGTTTTGGATCACCGAACGGTTATTTTACAATTGTGGCAAGGGTGGATCATTGGTGCTGGGTGTCAGTGCTGGGGGATTCATAGGAGGAGGTTCATCTGGGGCATACCAATAAGGCATATGAATAAGTTCAAGTGTTCGTGGGGCATTGTCATGGTGGGTGGAGATTCACACAATAACCGAAAGAATATCAAATTCCCATCCTGGGGAGTTCTGCCACATTCTCTAAAAGGACAGGAAGAATCCCCCAAGTACAGGGGCAGTGAGTAGTGAAGGAAGATGGACGAATGATGGGCCCTTGATATTGATGACTGTACTTGTGAACCTTTTCTTTGGAAATTGAAACTAAGCCTAGCATTATAGGGTGCCTAAGAATTACGTCCTGAAAGCCTCCTTGTTGCTCAAATGTGGCCTCACTCAAAGCCAAACTCAGTCATGTCCCTCTAGCATGGGACATGACTCCCAGGGATGAGCCTCCCTGGCACCAATGGATTACTACCAAGTGCCAATTAGCAATGCAACTTGAAAAGGACCTTGATCAAAAGGGGGAAAGTGTAAAGACAAATGAGTTTATAGGGCTAAGAGACTTCAAAGTGAGTCAGGAGGTCATTCCAGAGGTTACACTTATGCATGTCTCAGCAAGATCTCAATGACTGCCACAGTAAATATTGCCTCAAATAGTGGGGCTCGTGGGGGCACTGGAGACATCCAGACACTATAGGCAGGGCTACTAGTGGGCCGTACTTTGGAATTTATGCTCCCCAGTGTGACATACTTGGACTCAGTTGTGGTTTCTCTATACATGGCTCTTCTGCCCCTTCTATTTGAACCTATACTTAGTACTAGAATTGATAGGTATATGCCCAAGAGACACAAATCTTTGGGATTTCTATGTGTCAGGCGGGCCCTGAATCTCAACAGAGTTGCAACACCTACTCCCCAGTTCATTGGGCTCCCCCAGGACAACTAACAAGGAAACGATGATGGACAATGTCATCCCAACGAACAGAGAGAATCTACACCTGCAAGCAAGATAGTCCTATCCATCTGCCCCATGGAATCTAAGCCCTCTCTCAATTAGAGGCAAAGTAGGCATCACCATTCCAGAATCCTCAGGATTGAGGAATGAACAACAGACTAGAGGAGACTTACTGTTATTCTACTATAGACTTATTGTTATTCTTGCAATGGAAGAACTTTTATCATTGATGTGGTGGCAGTGGCCACTGGAGGTTCTGAGGTGAAGGAGAGGGGAAAAATAGGTGTAATATGGGGGCATTTTGGGGACATCGGAATTGTCCTGAATGACTTTCAATGACAGATATAGGCCATTATATATCTTGTCATAACTTACAAAATTGAGTGGGAGGGAGTTTAAACTATAATATAAAGTATAATCTACACTTGTGGCAAAGCTCCAATATGTGTTGATCAATTGTAACAAAGGTACCACACTAATGAAGGATGTTGTTAATGTGGGAAACTGTGGGAGGGGTAGGGAGTAGGGCATATAGGAATCCCCTACTTTTTAAATGTAACATTTATTTAATATAAGTAACTTAAAAAATATATTTAAAACAAAACAAACTACCTAAAAACAAACAAACAAAAAAAAACAAAACAAAAAAACAACCAGTAAACAAATGAAAAAACCAACTCAGGAGAGCCCATGTGGCTCCGTGGTTGAGCGCTAGCTTCCTGCATATGAAGTCCAGCCCCGGTACCTGAAAAAAAAAAAAGAAGAAGAAGAAAGAGCTAAAATTGAAGCTCTAACTGCACACCTGGAGGAACTATGAAAAAAAAAACAGCAAACTAATCCCAAACCAAGCTGAAGGAAAGAATGGTAAAGATCAGAGAATAAATGAAATTGAGAACAACAACAACAACAACAAAAACAATAGAAGCAACAAAACTAAAAGTTGATTCTTTGAGAAGACCAACAAATCAACAAATCCTTAGGTAAACTGACAAAGAAAAAAGAGAGAAGACAGAAATAAATAAAATCAGAAATGAGAGGGGAAACATTATCACTTACCCCACAGAAACAAGAGAGACCATAACAGGATTCTATTAACAACTGTATGCCAAAAAAGCAGACAATGTAGAGGAGATGGACAAATTCCTAGAAACACAAAAACAACCTATACCAACCCTAGAAAAAATAGAAGACTTCAACAAACCAATCACAAGTGAAGAGATTGAAACAATCATCAAAAACCTCCCAAAGAGGAAAAGCCTGGAACCAGATGGCTTCACAGGTAAATTTTACCAATCATTCATAGTTGATCTAATACCAAACTTGCTCAAGCTCTTCCAAAAAATTGAACAGGAAAGAATGCTACCAAACTCATTCTATGAAGCCAACATCACCCTAATGCCAAAACCAGATAAAGATACTACAAAAAAAGAAAATTACAGACCAATATCTCTAATGAATATTGATGCAAATCCTCAACAAAATACTTGCAAACAGAATCCAAAAGCACATTAAAAGAATTATACACCACGATCAAGTGGATTTTATCCCAGGTATGCAAAGTTGGTTCAATACAAGAAAATCCATTAGTGTAATAAACCACATTGATATATTGAAGAAGAAAAATCACATGAGCCTCTCAATTGAGGCAGAAAAGGCTTTTGACAAAATACAGCACCCTTTCTTGATTAAAAAAAACTCCAAAAGATAGGAATATAAGGAAGCCTTCTCAATATGGTAAAGTGCATTAGTGAAAAACCTATAGCTAGCATTGTACTCAAAGGTGAAAGAGTGAAAGTTTTCCCACTGAGATCAG
>PVKH010002535.1:0-26921 GCA_004027955.1 Chaetophractus vellerosus
CAACTGTCTATTCATCGTGTTGAAGGCCAGCTGGAATTGTGCACTAAGAGTCCCAAAGTTCTCCGAAGAAGGGAGATGGGCAAGGAATCTTTGTGGTACCTACTGACTGATGCAGGCCCTGGCAGCCACCTCTGCGGTGAGCAGCAGAGTCCAGGAAGGAGTTGCTGCTGCTCAAGGAACAACTACCAAGAGCTGCCATCAACTAAAGAAGCTATTTTGAGCCCTGGACTCCTGAAGGAGGGTGTGTTCAGGGATAGAGTATGTATATGTATCTATTTGGAAATCTGTCTATCTCAATGCACCCTGTGTCTACATGTCCAGCCTCATCCTGGCCACTCTAGCCTCTGGGCTCAGAGCTCTGGCTCTGGCCACATCAGACTTTTTCATGAGCTGTCTTTTTTCCAGGTCTTCAAAGACCTTTGTACAGGCTACTTCTCTTTACTGGAATCCTTCCTACCAATCCTATTTGCTTAATTAACACCTACTTCTCCTTATCCTATCTGTGACAGCTCAGCTTAAGCTTCATTTCAACAGGAATTCTTGATCCTTTTATGGCACTCCATCCTGTTCCTTCATAAATGTAATACTGTGACAGATACAGGCATTGGTGTCTTTCTCGGGAATATCATCTCCATGGGGGAGCCATCCAAGTCCTTGCTCACTGTTTTATTTGCTACATTTTATACAATGCCAGGTATGAAGTAGATGTTCTACCCAAATAGAAGTTGAATAAATAAATGAATGTTTGAATGGAGTGCCTAGCCACACATAATGATATATCCTTGCAGATGAGCTTGTGCCTGTGCAGATAAACAGCTCAGTTTCTGGCATAGATAAATGTGTTTATATTGTAACCCACCATGCAGGCTTTGTGTAATTCTGTAAACATACACAGTAATGCAAGAGAAAAAGTGGTATTTTTCTGGGAAAATGCAAGTAAGTACTCCTGCAGGCCATTGTAACCAGACAGGAATGTCACATCAAAATCACCAAATAAACGTATGTTCATTTGAATTGAGAGAAAAGTGAATAAGAACAAATATCTCTAGATGAACATAAAACTGCATTTGGGGGGTTGACAAACATCAGGAAAGCTTAATGAAACAATGAGGGTGGTCCTGTTGAGTGAAAAGAAAGTATCACCCTCTGAATTTTCTTCTTTGAATTTTCAGAAATTGATTCTTGGACAATAATGAAGGAAATACTGATGGGATTCTAAAAGCAGAAGTTCCTTCAATAAGAGCCTGCCAAACTTTCTGGAGGTGTTTTCTTTGCTCTATACAAGTGAATGTTTGAATTGACCAATAATAATTGCTTCAAAACAGGCAGTTAGGCACGTGTTAGGGTATTCCCTGTCATAAATGCCCATTTGCTTGGGAAATGCAGTGGAGTTTTACAAACGTGAAGCAATATAACCATTTTTATGGGTGTGTTTCATAAAGGCTCAAAATCAAGCTATGAAAGTGCCCATTAACAGCACAAAATTAAAATGTTTTTGAAAATATGAGTCTTGAAGATATTTTTGACTTTACGTTAGCGTTGATAAAGTGTAAATAAACACAGCATGATTATGGCATTTTTGCTTTGTGGCTGTGTCGTGAAAAACCATGACTGTTGAGTATTAGAATCACAGAAGCTGGAAAGGGGCTTTTAAAATCACTTTGTAACTTAAGAAGCTGGGTGCCATAGAGCTGAAGTTACTCTCTGAATGTTGCCAAGATGGTTAGGACCAGAGCTGAAACTGCAGTGAAGGTTTCCTGTCATCAAGTCTAGCCCTCTTGAGCTCCATGATATCCCTCTATTGAGATCCAGTACTTAACATCTCTTTCTGGGTTGACCAAAGCCCTGGAAATCAGGGCATCTCTTCAAAATAAGAAATTCAGTTATCTTTGCTAAATAACACTTAATTTTGTGGAAGCAAGGGACACTATAGAAATGTGTCATCATCCACCAACCTTAAAACTAAGAGGTACTAACACAGTACGTCGCAATCACAGCTTGGGTTCGCCTGGCTGACTGTGTACCCCAATATTTGCTCAGACCTTCCCAGACTTATACCTGAATAGTGGCTTCTGTGAGCAAAGAGAGCTTCAAAATGAGAGAACCCATGTCACAGATTTTCAATTAAGCAAACTATAAAATGCAGAGAGTTATTCTTCAGGCTCTAAAAGGGAAAATGTTTTATATTTGCCTCCAAAATTCTTGTTAGTCCCTGTGTTAAGAAAACTTATTTTTAAAAATGGAAAGTTAAAGCAAAAGTTTTTCAGATTATATCTTCTATCAAAACCAAAATAAATAAATAAATAAATAAATAAAATCATCAAGCATTTATAAGTTACTGTGATTAAAATATATTCAAAAATTATATCTGGAAGGTCATTTTACTCACTTCGTATCCATCTGTAACCCTGTTCATTCAAGAATATCTACATCATTTTTTTTTTTGCATGCTAATGGAAAGGCTCTAGTATTTTGGAATCTACCTCTTTCTACGGGCCTTGAGAGTGAGTGAGTCTTAAAAAGGAGTCCTAAAGTAACCCCAGAGTAATATGAGCTATCATATACCCTAAGATCAGGCTGGAATTGGTGGTGGGGGTGGTGGAATGTGTTGTTTTAGAAAACATATTCCAAGTGTACCACTGATTTTCTTTTAATCAAAATATTTATTTCATAGTTTCAAATAATGTTAAAGGAAGGTGTGAGATTGAGGTGTTTTTCTCAAAGTGAAGCTTGTATGCATTTACAAATGAAACCATATTTTGCTAAGTAATATTACTTCTTTATAAAGTCTGTAAGGATGATCTGTCTTCAGTCAAATCTGCACAGAAAATGGTATTTATGTTTATGTTTTAGTAACATTATTTTGGTGTAATTCCCAACTTACAAAATTACAAAAAAAATATTATAAGAAACTTCCCTATACTCTTTACCCAGATTTACCAATTAATTTCATTTGGCCATATGTTGTTTTATTACTTTCTCTCTCTCACATGTATGATGTATGTTTGTGTACATGTACGAGTTTTTTCTAGTCATTTTGAGATATTTTACACATTTATCCTTATTTAAATTCAGGAGTAGTTCTTATGAAAAATTATATTATCTTATTTTACCACAATATAGCTATCAAAATGAAGGCATTTAACTTTGGTTTATTATTATAATTTAATCTATAGGCCATATTCAAATGTCATCTATTGTCCCGATAGTATAATGTTTTACTTTTATTTTCCTGGTCCAGAATCCAATCTAGGGTCATGCGTTGCATTTTATTGTCTTGACGCTCTAGCAAGTGTCCTTTTCACTTTGGAAGAGCATAAGCTAATTTGTAAAATGTCACTCAACTTGGGTTTATCTGATGTGCACTGTAAAACATTTTATAATGAAGTTCTAGAGCTTTAGATGATGATGATGATGATGATGGTGGTGGTGACAAAGATGATGGGGTGGGGGGAAGAGTGTTCCTTGTTTTGAGGATGTAGAAAGCAATACCTTTAGTAGTTGCAAAGAGAATATCATTATACTAGGATAGATCATAGCCTCATAAATCATTTAAACAATTTAATATAATTTTGTAGGTAATTAATCCATATTATATACAATTGTTTTACTATTATGATAATAATAAACTCATTAAATCTGGTCATTTTGTGGTCTCTCTCATTTCACACTTATTTAAATGAGGCTAATGTTTTAAAATATCTATTTCCTGAATTTACTAAACTCTCAGTCTAAGGCTGATATTCTTTTTTATCAGAAGGCTTTTAAAACTAATATAATATAGTTTTATGATTTCCAACATACATTAACCCAATAAGTGAGGAGAGTGATCCCAACAACCTTCCTGGGATATAGATACCAGTAACTCCATGGTCAGGTGCAGGAATCCAAGGCCCACTACCTAAGAGGCTTCCTTAGAAGCATATGTCCAGGAAGCAATGGTCAGGTTCTGTCCCTGCTGAACTGACTCAAAGACTCAGGATTTTTCTGCTTTTATCAGAAGAAAGGAGGTTGTACCATCTGTTGCTATTTAACTAGAGTATACATCATGATTTGGTTCCTTGAATGGACATGAGCCAAGAATGGACTTGTGACCAAGAAAAAGTGCTCTCAGACTTCAATCCTGGACGTGGAACTTCAAGTGTAACCTGAATCATCATGCCCAAAATGAAGATGACTAGCAGATCACACGTTCACAGTCCTCCAGGTACTCAGGTATACAGAACCTGAGCTGCCAGTGTGTGCTTTGTAGTCGATTAATTTCAAAGCCATTATCTCTGTGTCTCAAATTTCTGATTCTACAATCGGGATACTAAAACTCATGTCCCAGCATAGGTTTGAGGATTAGAGACAATGTATATGAAGTGTTTCTTTTCAACAAATGGTAGATGTTAATACTTACTTTAATTGGCTTTATTTTTATTCATCAAGATGTCTCTTTTGACCCACGTAGTTAACTTTGTATGAAATGATTTCCCTTCCACAATTTAAATTCATGTGGAAAAAAAATTGCACATTTGGGATAGCATAACACAGTGGTAAGAGCGTGGACTCAGGAGCCAGACGGCTCACTCCCAGCTCTTAACAACAGATGCCCCTGTCCAACGGGCACGACCTAAGTGGTGACTCTCTCCAGGTCATTCGGGAAACCAGAGAACTGTAATCTTTTTGAAGGGGTTATTTTCCAAACTCAATATAATTTTCACTTATAACCCTATATTTAGAATGTAAAAGTATGATCCATATAAAGAAACCTGATTCACACCATAGATTTTTGTTTTTGTTTTTCATTTTTGTAATG
The DNA here is from genome assembly GCA_004027955.1 of Chaetophractus vellerosus. NCBI lineage: Eukaryota > Metazoa > Chordata > Mammalia > Cingulata > Chlamyphoridae > Chaetophractus > Chaetophractus vellerosus. The sequence goes on from PVKH010002535.1 coordinate 4,802, forward strand.
ATACAGGAGGAAACAATACACTCCAATGTCCCCATTACAGTTGTATTATTCAAGCCATGATATTTTGATCTATGCTGTACAGAGCATCCCATTAGAGTTCCAGAGAAACCTTTACTTTCTATTATGTCAACGACACCTTTGCTGGCCTGGAGCCATCACAAGCTCCCAAGCGCTGAACCATGAAGCAATATCTCTGTAACTAGGCCAAATAGGCCATGACCTGACAGACTGTAAAGTGGTCATTATCTCCTATTAAGTCTGAAATCTGCACTTTGCATATTTTAAAACAGCTATTCAGTTGTACTATAGAGGTATATCTGCCAAATGAATAATTAGATTTTTAGGAGACTGTAAAGGGGACCAAAATGCTCTCGACTCTGCCAAAAACAAAGTCAATTCAGATTTTATTTTCTCTCCTCCCATGTTTTTAGCCTCACTCTCTGGCAGTCAGACCAAAAACATTTCAGTAACTGACAAATAGACTTCTGCTGCACAATTTACCATATAAAACGGAGTCTGGGTTGATGTTATGTAGGTGCCAAAGCATTCTGTGTTGTGAATTGTGGCCTGCTTTCTCATACAGTTGGGCTGAATGCTGAGGATGCTTTGTTTGGTTCATGTGATGACAACGAGAGTTTCATAGAATGTAAAATGACTGAATGAGCCACTTAAATGCCAAAGCTCAGAAGAGATTTGCTATTGTAGTTTGAAATGTGTGTTTTTTCCCCTACTCCCTGGAAATGTCTGAGTAACTCATTTCATACCACTTTTCATTGTGGAGATACAAGTGACTTTAGAAAGATTTGGAATAGGATTGAAATACAACTATATGAAATAGCCTATTAACTCTTGCCCCCTGTTTTACATTTTGCAGAAGATTTTTAACTAAACTCTCGAAGCTCAGTAGCTATGATGTCATTAAACATCTTTCACTTCAGTGGATTGTGACTTTGGAAAATTTGCAACTACTCTTTTCAGCAGGAGATTAAACTTTCAGAGAATAAATTAAATTGGGTTAAAATGTCTAACAGAGTTTTCAGATGAGTGCTTCATTCAAGTAGCTAGCACAAAGCTATGTTAACTTTGAAATGAAACTCTGGTTAAGTAAATAATTTTTGTCAAGAACTTATATTGCTCAGGTGCTACACTGCGCTAAGCCTACTTTATTAATATCAGTTTGCAATCTTCAGTACTGGTGCAGAAAGGAATTTTAAATGCAATTAAAGCTGAGCTAGAAGGCCACACAACTACGTTTTAATCAAAACAGTTTTGAATTCAAGCCTGTTTTACATATAATATGTGCAAAGAAAGATCCCTTTTTCACATTACATATGACTGAAAAAATGCTCTATTTTGAGAGAGGGCAAATGCATTCTAAGGAGAAATGCAAAGCAAGAATAGTGCCACATCATAAGGAATATTATAAGCACCTAAAGAAATATTTTGCCAGGAATACATTAATATATTATTAAGCATAAATAGTTATGCATTTTTAAACTCTGAGCCCTCAAGCCCAAGTGCATGTATAGATGTATATACATATATCTATATGTTGTTTTTCTATGTGTGTTTACATATACAAACACACATGTTCAAAACCTTTTTTTTTAATTTTGGGCTTAATATTTATTAGGGAAATCTAGAATCAGTTGCTTTCAAAACCATTTTAAGCTAGATATGAATATTGCAGAAAGCTAGATATTTGCCACTACTAAATCATATTCACAGGGTAGCAAAATTAAGTTCATTACATGTATACCAGGAGAGTTAGCGCCTCCTGCCTAGGAGCATAGTTGCTATTCCAACAGCCTCCTTTCCAATATCTTATGGCCCAGAAAGTGAAGGCACCTTCAATCTGGACTTTTAAGTGAATAAGCCAATGTCAGAAATGGGGCTTAAATAGCAGTTCCTAACTAGTGATTCAAATTCTGGTCAACGGAGCTTCAGAAGTCTTATCAGATACCTCTGCAGCACTAAAGGAAAAAGAAAAAAAAAGGCCATACACTCTCCATTTCATCTGAAGCCTAGAAACATGTTATAGAGGTTGACTTCCTGAGTCTTGAAGACTCAATTTGTTGGAGATTTTCATCAATCCCAGAACTACTGTGCAGTCGGAAAATATACATAGTAAATCCTCCTGTTTTTAGCCCATAGTCATATACAGCTACCAACTATACACTTCTATTATTTTTGACACGTTTTTACCCAAAATCAGGACAAGAAGATGGGAAATGTGTTGCCATACTTAATTCAAGGGAAGGATGCATCATCCTCAAAGTCATGCTCTTTTGTGAACCTATGAGGGAGAAAGATGTAGGAATCGGACAACTTGAGTAAGATAAAATGGCCACATTTCCCATCACATCCAACCAATAACTTTTGCATGTAAAAATGGTATACAACCTGAGGATTTATGCTGGAGCACTGGGACAGTGTCCTGGAGCCTCCATGCTGGACCATGGAGAATGAGGAAATGATCCTGGAGGACAGGCCAGAAGCCAGGGTGCCCAGCACAGCAGGGGAGCAGCACTCCAGTAGCTCAAGATAGTGGCTATTTACAAACTCCTATCTAAGTGTTTAAATAGTTTAGCCTGGTGTCTGAGAATTGAGTAGCTAGCCTGTTTTATTCATCACTTACTCTTACCATTCATCAGCCTTGAAATATAGAAATATCTCAGCAATACCCATTAACTCCAAAAGACAAGGAATTCAGAATGGTTGAGAGGCAATGAAAAGAAATTACTGAAACATACAGTTTGCATTCGTAAAAATTCCTTAATCTTTTATATTTATACTTCTGTAATGGATAGGTCAAATGCCTGTGAATTAGGGCTATCTGATACAATAAGCTGCATCAAAATGTACTCAACTTAAAATTATAAATTTAAATATAAGTTTTCTAAGCAAGCATTTACCTTAAGCTGACGTTTGCATGAGAGTATGAACCAATGTTTGTGTATTTTTTTTATCTTGGTGCATTAATTCTAATCCCAGAGACCAGGGCTTGGGAAAATTATAGTAACTAAACTCCCTCCTTAGCACTTTTTACACAAAGAATTATAGATTCAAGGTCCACCTTGAAGGGGAGATGTAATGGAAGGGTTTCCTGAAGTTTTGGGGATGTGGTGTAGAAATGAGAAAGCTGAAATTCACCAGGTACACACACCATTTCCTGCCAGGAGGAAATTTGTAAAGAATAATTTGAGAGTTTTTAAAATAATACCTACAAATACTGACTCCTTATCCCTGTCTGCTTTCCCTCTTCATTGTTTAGCCACCTGGATCTCACATCAGTGCCCAGCACTAAATTTTCTAATCAAGATTTCAAGTCCTAGTGATGTTCCTAATTTGGGGACACATCTCCCTTCATCTCTCACTTCAGCTGACTACTATTTACTGTCCAACACTTGCGGCCAATTGCATCCTTACTTCAAGTTGGACATTTTCCTGATCTGGAATGCTCTCCTGAAGACTCTTGCCCAATCTGTGTTACTTTCTTTCCCATAACACTGGTGACCCCATGTTATGATTCCACGTGGCCTTCCAAATCATTTTATTTGGGATTGAGAAACAATCACTTTGGCGTTTTTGCCTGTTCATAACTGATTATAGGAACTGGAAAGGAGACCTGACTTAACAGAGTTGTGAGTTCAAACTCTTTCCCTGCCATTTACTAGTGGTATGACTGTGAGCAGGCAAGTGGACCTTTCTGAGCGTCAGGTACCTAATCTACAAAATTAGGGATACTAATAATATAATCCACAGGGATGACACAAGACCTAAATGAGATAATGTTTATAAAATTTCTGGGACAGAAGAATTATTGATTCAAAGCTTTTACTATTTTAGGGTATTTTTTAGGTTTTAGTTTAATTTTTAATTTGTGTTTCTCTTTTTCTATCATTTTATTGCATTCGCCCCGAGGGCAGAAACTTGTCATCTAATTCTTTTGTTTCTGCTAAAGGCACAAGGGAAGTATTCTTCATTCAATGGGCACATTACCAATATTGACTAACTTTTCAAAGGAGTTTGAACTACTCATTTGTCTGAGCAGTTGATTTACTTTGCTATCTTGGAGTGTTGTGAAAATGTAGCAAAATGAAATCTGATGAGATTACAATAGTTGCTGACTCAAAGATTTATTATCTAGATGAGAAATTTAATGTACACTTAATTCAGGAAAACAATCTTGCAAAAATATCAGAAATTTGGCTGGGGGAAAAAAAGGAAGAGAGTGAATTGATCCTGAAATTAAGCATACTGAACTCATACTGATTTAGGGACACATACTTAGTTGTGTTCACTGTCAATCTAAACCTAGAGATGCTTGAGTCCATACCTATTGGGCAGTACCAGTGCTGTGGTCACATTAGCACACATCTGGTAAATCAAACCCTACCTCTCACCTCTCTTTATAAGCAAAGGTCAAGATGATCAAGTGGACTTTCTGGTTGTAAAACCTAAGTGAATAGAAGGTAATATGAATGTAACAGTTCCACAACTGGATGACATCCTAACCAGTCCTAATTTGACCCCAGCCCCTATCTGCTACAATCCAGTTTTCATCTTGTAATCACATTATTCTTCCCCAGACGTGCTTTCAACATGCTAATCACGCACTCAAAAAATGTCGATGGTTTCATAACTCAGTAGGATATTCCTTAACTTGACATTCAAGTTCCTTCAGGATTAGGCTCCTTTCTTTCTGTCCAACCCCGTTCCCTATTATTCATTAACACATACCATCAGCCCTTCCCAGTCCATTTGCAGCTGCTTCTTGAATTCAAGTCTCTGTTTACTGTGCGTCTATCTCCATCCCTCACTGACCCCACGCCCCTATACATATGCACACATACACACATTCACACAACACACACACTCCTGCCCCTGTATGATCCCTCTCTTCCCACACCCCTTCAAAACATGAATACTCTTCCATCCCAGCTGCAGTCGCGCTTCCCATCGTGAGTCATGCCAGACTATGCCAGTCTCTCTTTTTCTGAGCACATGTAGACTCACTGACACCATTTATTCTGTCACTTAACCTAACATTGCTTTTGATATGATTGAACTGTATTTAGTGGGCATGCCCTATGTTCCCAACCAGATTATGAGCTTCTAAAGGGAAAAAGTGCTTTATATTGTTGTTTTCATTTCAACTCCCACGCCTGCTTCAGTACTGGGCACATAGGAAGAATACAGAAAACTCTTTCATGAAAGATCATACTATTCTGCACCACAAATAAATATGTCTAACCCACTGCAGTACTAGCTACACAATAATATTTGATTTCAAAGTGAAAACAAAGGAAAGGCCAAAAGAACCAAATATACAAACACCTGGAAGGTCAATAGATAGGTATGTCAATAAAAGTCTATATTTTCATCTCCAGGAGTACTGGGGATCTAGGTCACTCAGGTGCAGGTATTATTTGGAAATGATTCATTCTTTAGTTTTCCTTTTCCTAAAATCACTCCTGGGAAGTGATTTGAATGTAATTTTGTTTTATCTAAATTTGAAACTGCTGAATATGGAGGTACAGCAGAAGGATATAGGAAATAAAATCCATTTTCCATGGAATACAGTATCCTTGCATTATAACAAAAGTGCAACTTCCATCATGTTCTGTTCAATGGCCATGCAGGCAGACCTGAAAAGATTTATGTGCCTGGCAGTTGATCACACTTGGCCTTCAATACCATTTGATTAGCAGGTTTCCCTCGAACCTATTTTACTGAAAAAGAACTCAAGATTTAATTTCCCCCCAATCCTAGGAAAACATGCATTTTTTTTTAATGTAAAATGTGAATTGTCAAAGAGAGAGAATGAACCTCACACATTAGCAAACCCCTTCCCATGCCTTAGAAGGAGTCTTGATTAAAAAAGGAAAACCCAATTCAAGATTTCCAGATAGGCAAGGAAGCCCATTTGCCCCAGCTGCCTGGAAACACTTGAACAGCAGGTACTTTGAGCTTTTAATGAAAATCAGGTTGAATAGTGTGTTATCAGGAAGCTGCCCAACCTGCCTGTCTGCCAGAATAAACTGCTCGACTTACAGCTCTCCTCCTCTTCTAATCAAGAGCTCAAACACCCCCACGAAGTCTCAGAAATATTCACCAAACCAATGCTGATGCTTAAGAAGGTTTAAAAAAATATCAGTACGGACACTGCCTAATTATTCAATTCTGTTCATAGGGCAAGGAGATTCTTTTCTGACCCCTGCAGTGATTAATTTATGCCCTGAAGCATAGGATTTGATTACCCCTCCCTTAGCAGGTATAACTTGTAAGCCTTATTACTGGTCATAAAATTATTCAGCCACCATAGTTGGCTCAATGGCCTCCTGAGGCAGTAAGTTCAACTATTTGGCTGCCTGCTGGTAAAGATATATAGCCTGACATTAGCTAAGAATTTACCTGCAACTTGTTTCAGCAGTACATGTTTGATGTAAATGATTTCTAAATTCGTAGAAAATTATTGTACCCAGTGACGGAAAAAAATGACTAGAAAAACAATTTGTCTACAAAAGACTTAAAAGACAGACTGATATTCACCAGTGATCTCATGAAATGGGATGTTTTAATTGAAGTGAATGCTCTGATTTAGTCAGAAATCTTTTGGGTGTTCCGGTCTTGTGTAAAATCTTTATAAAATACATTAGTCTGTGTTTCTGGCTCAGGAAGTAGAGAGAGTGTGCTGGCTATAATTAATACTTCTCTGATAACTGGAACCCACCAGAGGGCCCCAAGGTCATCATACTGAACGTTAATTATGATGCCACAGAAAGGGAGGTGGCAAAGATGGAAGGATCTAAGCTTGCAATTCTCAAACCACGAAACAAATCCTGGAAACGGTTAGGCTGTTTATTTTGGTTTTCTTTGTTTATACTTAACCTCACTCCACAAAGGATTTGAGGCACCTAAAAATATCCATCACATTCAGTATAAAAAAAAGAAAAGAAAAAATAAGAGTGTTGAGGCAACGGAAAAATGTGGATGACATGCAAATGAACAACAAAAGCATGAGAAAAGTGCTTTCAAAAAGGCCTGCCATCACATATACAACAGTCTAAAACTGGGCCACAGAAAGTGGCCGAGGTAGAGAGGAATCAACACAAAATTCATGGTGTTCGAAGGGTTTAACAAAACAACCGCAACAAAACACAGTTGTTCAGGAGAAGCACAGTTTTGTATGTTTTTTCTTGATTATGAGTACTGAGAGGAATCTTGTAGAAAAGACACTAGTAGGTGATGTTGGCCAGTGTTTTTCTCACATTTGAAAGTGTTCACGGCTCACCTGGGCATCTGGCAAAAATGTGGATTCAGCCTCAGGTCTGCAGTGGGGACTTTGATGCTGAATTTCTAAAAAGATTCCCGGTGATCCCGGTCCATAGACACTACGTTGAGGAGCACAATATAGAGTCTCTCAAGGCTGTTCTTGCTCATAGGCCATCAATAATAAATTCAATAATTTTCCTATAGCATTTCCCATGGGATGCTGATTTCATAACATCAATTTATCAAATATGATTCTGAAAAGGTAATTCTAGGAGGTTGGAGTAAAAAAAAAAAAAACAAACATTTTTTCCAGGCACATGGATTTCTTAATGTCTACTTTGGCACAAGGATAAAATTTAAAACTCTAGACAAGCAAAGGGTGAGCAACATATGTTTTTTGTCAATTTCCCTATATGTGGATTGAATGAATAAACTAACAGGTTTAATTTTCCTATAGCTGGTGATTTTTCTAGAGAAGAAAACAATGACGATTATATTATTTGTCACTACAGTGAGTCAAAATGTAGGACAAATCCTTTGCACTATCATGTTATAGATATTTTCAGTTTCAAATTAATCTAACTTAAGATTTGCATATTTATATATATGGATACATATTAAATTATTTAAAGATGTATGTTTTCTATCCAAACTAAATTTCAAGGATTGAAATTCAAAATTTAAAAAAAAAGGTTTCATCTTTTAAACTATGTGAAAATAGAGAATTTAAAAAATGTAAAAATTCATTCTTTCTATAATATTTCTTTTTTGAAGTAAGTCATGGAACCAAAGAATTCCAAAGTTAAAAAAGGCCTCCTTTTAGAAAAGGACGAGTTGAATCTCAGAGAGGTTACATGACTTTTTCTGGGTCACATTGCTAACAAGTCCCAGAGATAGGTGTTTGACTGTGAGACCAATGCACATTGCTCATATGTCACACTGCTTTTCCTCTATTACCTGTAATACTATTCTTATTAAAATTGACCTATAGGGCCATTTTTAAACACCATGTTATTCAACATGGTGTTAAAAATAAGAAAAATGGAGGGAGAGTATATTCATTCACTCCCTGAACATATATCGAGAACTGACAACCTGATAGTCATTGACTTGGAAGCAGAAAGGCAGGGTACAGTAATAAATAGTATTGCCAATCATTCACGGGACACACGGTTTAGCAGGGGAATACATGCATTTATAACATGCCCTTATAATACAGCCTGAGGAATACTGTGTTACAAATAAATATGAAGTGTTGTCAGAAATTAAAGGAGGTAATGCTGGAGACGAGTCTTGGATGTTGGATAAATTTTGTCTTGGCTAGTTAGAGGAACTGGGTCTGCCAGAAGCACAAGGATGTGGGAAAGTGTGATGTGTTGAGGAATGCCAAATAAGCTCCTTCTAACTATATGGAATGGGAGGAGGGGTGAAAAGCTAGAACGAGAGAGAGAGATGAAAATGAAGGATACAAACAGGATTTTAGCTTAAATATTATGTCTACCTAATACCCTCAATAAACATCAAAATATATTTACACTTATCCATATTGGAAGTCTAGGAGGTCCTACTGGGATTTGCATAAGTGTTACCTCTGTGTTGCCCTCCTGACTCATTTCCTTAGATAATTACATAGGAGTCTAATGTAGTCACTCTGTCACCAGATGGAGCTCTTCCCTCCCCAGCTGGGAATTGGGCCACACCAAGGACAAAGTGTTGGCCTTTGCTATTGTCAATTTTAGACACTCAAGGCTGTCTGTAACTGGAGGAGTCTATGTCCATGTTGCTGAGCCCAAGTAACGGCACTATTCCCTGCTGCTATGCCTACTATGTCCACGGGCCTATTGACCAAGCACCAGAGTGCCTGAGGAAGGGCACAGCTCATCCATGTGATTATTCAGAGCCTGTTTTCTGGTAGATGCCCTTTGTTGATCATTCACATGGAACACAAACATCTTCATACTTTGACCATTCCAAGAAGATTATGCATATACCTGAACCAAGTTTTTTCCCTCAGCACTCAACTATGTATTGAGGAAGGGAAAGTAACACAGTAGGAATATATGTAGTTGAAGTCTGAAACACTCGTGTGTACCTTCTGAACCTGATTAAGACTGTTCTCACATATATTTTCCTTTAATGATAAATTGCACGTCTCCAACTGAACATCCATTTCACAATAGCAGTAAAATTGCACAGTCAATTGATATCCCATGTTCAGGCATTCCACCCCTACCAAGGCCAGATAGCTTTGTAGGAGCTGTTTCTCAAAAAGAGACTATTTGCAGAAGTGGACTTAGCTGTGTACCAAAACCCTTGAGATAAGAGAGATCACAACTGTGTTTTAAACTATTGGAGTGGAGAACTTCCACCAGCACCTCTATTCTTCTCCAGACACATTAAATATCATTGCATATACTAGGTCATTAGGCTGAAGAAGTAGAGAAGCTTGCACTGCAACATCACTAACTGCAGTGCCTTTTCTTGACCTGGGAAGTCTTATGAGTTACTTAGTAAATGTGTTGGAGCAGCAGACTCAAATGCAGTACATGCTGCCTCCCAACTCTAAATAAGCCAACCAAGCTTTGTGCCAGCAAGGTCTCTGAGCACTAAATTAAGGCAGGGAGCCAGAGTGTTGACATAGCCCTAAAGCAAAACTGTGACGAAGCACTGTTGATCCTGTTAGGTGAAAGCACACTGTTTCTAGTGACGTTTGCAAATTGTTATAGAGGCAAAACCATTTTCCAGATCAATAGCTATGCACCAGGTCTAAGCAGTGGTGTTTATTTGCTTTAATAAAGATACCACACCTGGAACCACAACTAAAATTGGCATCACCACCTGACTATGTTTAAGATAGTCCTCAGTCATTCTCTAACGGCAAACTAGTGAATTGAAGGGAGGTGTAATGGAAATCACCATCACTGCATATTTCAAGTTTTTGATGGTGGCACTAATCTGCAATTTCTCTAGCACTGCTGTTTTACTTTGGGTTCACCATCCTGGAAGAGATAGAAAGCTCCAGGAGCTTACATATGACCTTTCCTGCCACAATAGTCCTGATTTCATGAGTCACAGGCTAGTGTGTGGATATCTTAAAGTTGCCACTTAAGTGTATTTCAATTATACGTATAGATACAGGTGTAATCATCACATGGTAATTTCACGGACCCAGTGGGGAGATAAGCTTTGTCCAAAACTCCATTTGTCATGTCAGAACTGAAACCGCAGGCACGGCTGGCACATGCATGAACCTGAGAGTGAGTGCATCCTTAACTTGGGCACCTTAAATGTCTGGTTGCCTCACTTTCATCCTAGACCTGTGTCATCAGACCACCATAATCCCCACTTTGACTGATGGATTACATTGGCATTTTGGGTCTGCATAAATTAGTATATACTTAGATACAATGTTTAATAATCCTTAAAATATCTGGGTATTTCCTTATCCTCAGTGCATAGTCATCTTAGTTAGTGGCCCCAGAACCCCTTAGGGTAAACTTGGAGGATGATTAGTAATATTTATGCAACAGTGTGGCAGGGTCTTCTCTCAGGAGGACTCAACCTCCAGGTCTGCACACTTGGTTAGTCTGGAAACTTTTCATTGTCTCTCCATTGTGGCGACTCAAGCAAGGATTCTGGTCACCACACTTAGAGTTTTTTGTGTTTTGTTTTGTTTTATGTATTAAGCAATATTTTAGTAAGCTGCCCATTTCTTTTGCTCCTATAAATACCATGATAATTATCTACAACCAAAAAAAATCTATGCAGTTAAAATATGCTTGTGACCATTTATTGCTCACCTTAACTCTACAGATAAAGCAATGCCACTTGGACATTGCCCCTGCAGAATTCCAACATCCCCAGTGAATTTAAGGAGCCCATCTCAATGGCAGCATCTCTCAACATCATCTCTAGCCTATGGAGGACAACCACTACAGTGATAAGCACTCAATGGATTTCTCAACGACCAACTTAAAGGAATATCCTTTGGAATCTCTCTTGGAACATAGTGTGTCTGTGTGTAGGGATGATGGGGCATGTGTGATTGATTGTGCAGGTCACTCAGAATAAAACTACTCTAAAATTACTATCTCCATATGGCTTTTCATTCCTTCCTCCAATATTATGCCACAGAAGTTCCGGAATTCCAATCCCATTGTATGTAGGCCACCACTGAGTCAAAGTTTCAGTTAACTGATCAAGCAAATTTTCCAGCAATGTAAACTAAAACACTAATCAAGAATTTCTACCAAGTTCACCAAATCAATAAATTCAGCTTTATCCAGTTATGTGTTTCCTTCTTTAGTCTAAAACCCTTAGCAACTATTCAATATAAGTTAGAAAAATCTTTAAATTGTTCTGGAATAGAAGCTATCTCATCCTAGGTCAGACTTTGCACTTGTTCCCCTGGAATATTCTGAGATCTGATTCTAGTTATAGGTCTAGAAGCAATAGGACACGTCTGAAATGAGTCTTTGGGAGAGAATAAGCATGGTGCCCCAGGAAGGTAATTACAGAAATATCAAGCAACGGACGGCTAGTGTAATTTTTTTCTCTGTTTTTAGTGAGGTTGGTCCTGAATCAACAAGAAATAAGAGAACCTTTTAAGGCTGCCATGAAAGCTCTCTGGTTTTCTGACAGTGGCTTCAAATGAGAGTTTAAATGCATGATTTTGTCCTTTTCTTTCTTTAAGTTCCCCAATGCAACCATAAAAAGCCATCCCATCCTGTAGACCTTGTAGTCATTATCAATACCATGACAGACAAGTGCAGCAGTCACTTGACCCCCCCCCCAGAAATTATTTCTGTAGACACTTCTCAACCAACCACAGGTAATAATTTAAGTAATTGTCATGCCACTGCATTCCAAAAGGCAAGAAGATCAACACTGCTTTCAAGACAAATATATACTATATATAGTCCCAGAATATTATCTTGGAGGATGTGTTTCCTGGGCCCACTACTGGTACCAAGTATGCTGTCATGTCATGGTCTTGTCAGTAAAACAAAAACCAAACTAGGTATCTCAATGGAGAGCACGTAGCATGAGGAATTGGTTTCATAGGTATTGGAAGACTCCAGAAGCACAAAGGGAACACTATTAACACAGAGTTATCTGTGCTAATAATTATAGAAAGCATCCACCACCCCTAAGGCTAGAGAAATAGAATGGAGTGGTTGGAGTAAAAACTCACAGGAGGGCACTGCCTTGCTGGTGCTGGAACCTCTGAGCAGCTCTGATGTGGCCAGTCTGGTTCTGAGAGGGCCAAAAGAAGCTGAAGGCTGGAACCAACTTCTACTGCCAGGATGAAGGGCTATTTCTAGGGTAATGCTGACAAGAACAGCAAACAAAAAGGGAAGGATAAAGTCCCTTTGCCTTCCCTACTAAACATCCACTCTGCCCCAAGTGTCTCCTTTTTGCAGGGCATAACAGGAAGCCAGCTAATAAGGGAGAATAAGAATCCTAGGAGAATAAGAAACAGGAGTTAGCAGAATCCTAGAGCCCCAGCATCACAAATCAGAGTATAGAAGGATGTCTAGAGCCAAGAGATAAATAGTGTGATAGCCAGTACATATTTGATATGAAGAAAACACAATCACAGAAAAAGCGCATGGGGTCAGAAACCAGGTTTTAGTCTCCGTCACATCTCTAATGAATTGTGAGCGTGATTTCACTGTTCTGAGCATCAGTTTCACATATTAAAGGTCACTGTAACAATACCACCCATGCCATCATCTCAGGAAGCAGAGTATTGGTGAAAGCACTTTGAATAAGCATAAAGTGTTATATAATCATAAGCCTTTGCATTATTATTATTATCCATAACAAATGGAGTCAGGAAAACAAAATATATGAATGAAACTCATATAATTTTAAAATCTTCTTTTAGATGGTTTTTTATTCTTTCCCTTACAACCAGTCTTTACAAGACACACATAAAATAGCTCAGTAACCCCACAACCTTGATGGAGACACTAACAGGCAAAACTATGAATTCAAATACAATAGCAGTGGGGATGACAGAATAACAGGAGCTTAGCTAACTCCCCAAATGAATGGCCAGTCTGAATAATTGAAACATGGCCACAAACTATTTACCCATGACCTGCTCCTCTTGTTTTCCTAATTTTTGAGGTGCCAAAAAAGCACCAAAGAAAGATGAATTTAGAAATTTAACTATTGCCTACAGAAATAGTAAAAAAAATAATTTTAGAATAGAGAGGACTTTTATTTACAGTGGGATTCATGAATAATTATTTGGAAAGGAGACAGTTAATAGATAATTTAAGATATTTAACTCAATAACCTTGCAAGCTAGGGAACAAAAAAAATTAAGAATTGAAGAAACTCTTGGAGATCCCTATCAGAAATGTTTGGGTAACACCCCACAAAGATTCAGAGGTTCGATTCCAGACCATCTAGAATTAATGGACTCGTTATTACAGAATTTCAGCTGTGCTGAATTAAACTGAAGAATATCTCTAAAAGTATATGATTATATTCATTCAGACAACAAATATTTACTATGTCTTCTTTGGGACAAATCCAGGGTTCTGAGGACACAAAAATGAGGAAGAGTTCAGATATCTATATAGATGATTTCAGTAAAAGCTGAAATGCAGTGAGAGAACAACTAACTTTCCATTAAGGCTCAAAAAAAGGATCCCCAAATGTGACATTTAAGCTACTGAGTCTCTGAAACTTAAATCAAGTTTTCTATTTAGAAAGTGGTAAAAGGGCAGTAAAGAAAAAGACAGCTGCATTGCAAAGGCAGAGAGTCATGGAAGGCATCAACATATTATGGAGACAGTAAGTTCTGTGTTGCTGGAATTTAGCATGCAAGGGTGAGAGTGGAGTGTACAGGCAGACACAAGAGATGAAACTGGAGAAGAAATCAGGGCTAATGAATGAAGGGGTTTGTTAAAATGCTAAGGATTTTGAGCTTGATTCTGTGGGAAGCTGGGTCCCAATGTCATCTCTAGTAGAGAAGTGAAATGATCTGATTTATTAAGTTTAGCATGATCATTCCAATAGAAGTATAGATTTGAACTTCATCGGAGGGAAACTGGAGAGAAGGAATAGCATTCGGGTTTTCCAAGTTAAGTTTAAGGTGCTGAGGGGACATCCAGGGGGAAGCCGTCCAGAGGCAGGTGTGTCGGTCTGGGCATCTGTAAAGGGAGCTGTCCAAATGCTCTCAAAACACTGTTCTTCACGATCATAAAGCACAGCTATGAGACACGGCAATTGCAACAGAAATGAAAGCCCCTATTGTACCTTAACGCTGATCTTAAACTGCTTTTTAATTGAAGATAAAGCAACATTTGAGATTTTTATATTATCAAACCCAGACACTTATCTCTGTAATAGACAGTTAGAAGCCAAGGCCAAAGAGGTAAAGCATTTATGACAGAATTTTAAAAAGTAATGAAAGATGATAGAGTACAGGACTGTATAAGAAGCAAATAAGGTTTCATCTTTTATTGGTGAATGACAGAAATGAAGCCTGATTTAATTTTAGAAAAGGAATTTCATTTGTTACCCGTCAAACCCTGATGCAAAAGATAAATAGAAGTAATAGAAACCTCATTTTTAGGCAATAGGTAACACTACTCCACAACATTATGCTTGCTAAGTAACATTAAAACCACTAATAAGTGATCCTAAATAGGAAGAGTTTCCAATTCAATTTGGTAGAGAAAGGATGACAGTTTCTCAGGTGCCTCACTGGAGATTTCTGTGGGCATATGCTGCCCTGCCTTCCACAGGCAGAGTAATGAAAAGTAAATTTATCTTCAGGTTTCACCATTTATTTGGTTGAGGCACAGCATCTCTGGTTCACACTGGATTTTTAACAGATGAAATATTTCCTAATCCAAGTAATTTGATTCTGTGAAGATAGTAACCACAGGCAGTGTAATTAATTTCTTTTATATCTTCAACACAGTAAGTAAGTGGATCTTCCTTTTCTAGCCATAAGACAAAGCCAGACACAAATCACCGCGAAGAGCAAGGTGCAACATGAAGATTAAGAAATCTCTTATGATGTTGTGGACTCAATCTATTCATTGCCTTACAATAAAAGTGAAATGTTAAAATCAATCTTTTAATACCACACCAATATCCAGTGCGAGTGGCATGAACAGAAAGAGACAGGTTTTGTATTTTAACTTATATTTCCTTATCAGCTAAGCCATATCAACACATCCTTTCATATATAAACAAAATATTATTATGTTTCCCAGCGACTATTTTTCTTAAATATTGCAAATTCTTACAATGTTAAAATTAAAATGCTTTTTGTGAAAATCACTACAACTATGACTCACAAAACTGTCATATCTGTTCAAAATTACTTTTTTATGGGATTTCCTGCCACGTTAATTCCTTCTCAGCTATAGTTCAATGAAATAATATTGTCAGTACTTGATAAGATAAAACATGGACACTAAGAAGAACATATCACTAGTTGAATTGCTACAAAGGGAAAATCAGAGAAAAAAATTGCAGGTTTTTTTAGTAAACAATTACTAGTTTTAAGATCTTAAAGTAAAACATCTATATATGTGTTCTACTTGTAATAGTCATGAAATTTTACCTAACCAGGTATAAAAGAAGCTTGTGGTGAGAGGAAAATAATCAGAAAGTCGATTAGAAATCATAACAAAGACCAGTCTTTTCTACAAGAAATTCCAACAACTGCATCTAAGTGGGAAAAAAAAAAGACAATCAGGATTTGTTCTGAATCAAACAATTATTTCTTACCCTCCATATTTAATAAATTTTATCACTAAATTGGCTTAAATGAGCATTTGCTTTTCCTACTGGTAGAGTCAGAGCTTTAAAATCCTCTTGGGCCAAGATTGGATTCTGAAAACAAGTCTTTATAAATGGGTATGATGTAATGAATATAACCTTGGAGACAGTCTGAATTGAGTTCAAAACCAGTATATGAGACTGATCAGGTGTGTGTCCTTGGGCTAATTTCATTCATCTAGGACACTACCAGGTCTAATCCCATCTTGCCTCTCTTCAAATCATCATCTTCCACATCTCCTCAAATGACACATCCAGTTGTTTAGGCTGAAATCTCTGGCAATTCTTTTCAGTTCATTTAGTACGTTTAATTCATGAGTGAGTCTTTTTGTCTTTACCTCCAAAACACACCAAATCTTATCACATCCACTGCTACTATTTTAGTCCAAGCCACTAATATTTCTAACACATATTTGTATGGCTGATTCTTTGCCATCATTCAGAGATCAGTTTAAATGTCACATAACCAGAGAGGTCCTCCCTGACCTAGCAGGCCTGAAATTGTGCCCCACTTACACCCTATCACAATATATCGCTTTAATTTCATCATAGAATTTATCATTATGTAATATTTTCCTGCTTAATTAGTTATTTATTAATGCCCACCACCACCCCCAAATTTAAGCAAGAATTTAAGATCCATGAAAATAAGAGCCCTGTTGAAATTACCCAAAAGTCTGTATCTAATGCTCAAGTGTACACTGAATAAATATTTTGAGTGGATAAACTAATGAACCACTCTGTATTCTAATAGAATCTTCCTGGAGAAAAATTTTAGTTTCTTGCTTTTCAAACTAGAGTATGTGCATCACCAAAAAACATGTGTTTGTTGCCAAAGGTAGTTCAAACAATCATAAAATATAGAATATTTTCTCAAAACATCAATTTTATGTAATAGTAAGTACTGGTGTATGTACCCCAGAAAAACACGTTCTTAAACCTAATCCATGTCTGTGAAGTGAACCCATTATGAATAGGTCCTTTTGATGAGGTTACTTCAGTTAAGGTGTGGCCCACCTCAACAAGGATGGGCCTTAATATTATTACTGGAGTCCTACATAAGGGGAATGAAATTCAGATGGAGAAAGAGAAAGCCAGGAGAAATAAGAAGCTGAAATTCAGCGGAACACGGAAGAGTACTGAGAGGCCAGGATAGGCTTTTATGTTCATTGCCTCGTGACAGAGGAGCCAAAGACCAAGAATCACTGGCAGTCAGTCACAGAATGCCACAGTCTTTGGAGAGAAACCATTGCCTTGATGATGCCTTAATTTGGAGATTTTCCTAGCCTCAAAACCATGAGCTAATAAATTCCCATTGTTTAAGCATGGTATTTGCTTGAGCAGCCAAGGAAGCTAAAACAGTAATTAAACAGTATACCTATATTAAAATAGACCAAGTTATTAATCTCAGTTTCATCATCTGTGATATATGGAAATAAAATACCTAACTCTTAAGGAGTTGGGAAAATTATATGAGACAATCTTCATAAAGGATCTAGTACCTGCCAGGACCTTAAATTGCAGCTACGTTTGTTACAGTATAATGCAACTATCATTACAAAAATAAAATGAACCCTATTCTAATTCCAGATTTAATATAAAGAGAGTCAGGTTTAATATTAGAAATGAATATTTTATGGTCCCTGCTGTCTGGAATGGTGTCTCCTCATATCATTTCTTAGCTGGTGCCCTTTATCATTCAGAACCTGACTTGAAAGTCACTTCCTCCAAAGGAATTTCCTTAACCTGGGAAGTAGCTACCCTGTTACTCCCTGGCACAGTAATGTCCCTGTAACATCTGATATTCTCTAGTGGCTCGTTTTATTTAATTTTTTATGAGAGTAGTTGTAAGTTTACAGAAAAATCATGCAGAAAATAGGAGTTCCTATATACCCCTCCTCACAGATGCAGTTTTTCCAATTATTAACAATTAGTGTGATACATTTGTTACAATTGATGAAGTAATATTATTATTTACTATTAACTATAGTCCATAGCTTGCATTGGGGTTTACTGTCTGTGTTGTACTGTCCTTTGGTTTGTTTTTTTATTATTATTATTAGTATTATTATTATTATATTCTAGTAACATAGATAACCTAAATTTTTCCCTTTTAGCCATATTCTAATGCATCATTCAGTGGAGTTAATTTCATTCACAATATCGTGCTACCGCCACTAGCCACCCATTACCAAAACTTCCATCACCACAAACAGAAACTCTGTACCAATTAAGCTTAAGCATTAACTTCTCATGCCACCAAACTGTATTCCAGAGTGACTGAAGCATTTGTATTTCCACCAACAATCAAGTGTTTCTATTTCTCCACATACTCTCCAAACCTTGTTAGTTTTCCATTTACTTAATAGTAACCATTCTAGTGGGTGTGAAATGGTATCTCGTGATTTTGATTTGCATTTCCCTAATGGCTAACAATGTTCAGCATCTTTTCATGTGCTTGTTGGCAATTTGTACATTTTCTTTGGAGAAATGTCTATTTGAGGGTTTTACCCATTTTTTAAATTGGGTTGGTTGTCTTTTTGATAAGCTATAAAGTTTTCTCTGGGTATTAAGACATATTCTGGATATTAGATATGTGGTATCCAAATATTTTCACCCATTCTTTACATTGTTTTTTACTCTCAAGATGAAGAACTTTGATGCACAAAAGTTTTAAGTATTGATAAAGTCCCATTTCTCTATTTTTTATTTTATTGCTTAGGCTTTGGGGGTAAATTCTAAGAAACCAATTCTTAACACAAGGTTCTGAAAATGTTTTCTCATGTTTTCTTCTAGTAGTTTTATGATTTTGTTCCTAAATTTAGCAAATCGATCCATTTTGAGTTGATTTTTATATATGGTATGGTATTTTGTGTATGGAGTATATGATGAGGTTCATCTTCATTTTTTGCATATGAATATCGAGTTTTCCCAGAAACATTTGTTGAAGAGATGATTCTTTCCACATTGAGTGGACTTGGCACTCTGGTCAAAAATCAATTGGTCATAGATGTAAGGGTTTATTTCTGAACTTTCAGTTGGATTCCATTGGTTTCTATGTCTGTCCTTGTGTCAGTACTATGCTGTATTGATTACAGTAGCTTTGTAATAAGTTTTAAGAATGAGACATGTGAGTCCTCCAATTTTGTTCTTTTTTAGGATGGTTTAGGCTATTTGGGGCTTTTTAACTTCCATATAAATTTGATGATTCACTTTTCCATTTCTGCAAAGAAGGTTGTTAGAATTTTGATACATTGTGCTGAATCTCTAAATCACTTTGGGGAGAACTGACATCTTAACGATACTTAACCTTCCAATTCATGTACATGAAACGCCCATTTATTTAGGTCTTCTTTGATTACTTTCAACAATGTTTTACAATTTTCCATGTACAAATCCTATATATTTTGGACTAAATTTATTCCTAGTTTCTTATTTTAGTTGCTATTGTAAGTGAATTTTTTCCTGATATTTTCTTCAGATCGTCCATTACTAGTGTATCAAAACACTAATTTTTGCACATGGATCTTATATCCTGCCAATCTGCTGAATTCATTAATACCTCTGGTAGCTTTATCGTGGATGTTTTTAGGATTTTCTATATATAGAAAATATTTCATCTGCAAATAGAGAAAGTTTTACTTCTTCCTTTCCAATTTTGATGCATTTTATTTCTTTTTCTTACCTAACTGGTCTGGCAAAAAACTTCCAGTACAATGTTAAATAACAGTGGTGATAATGGACATCCTTCTTGTTGCTGATCTTAGAGAGAAAACTTTCAGTCTTTCACTTTTGAGTATTATGTTAGCTGTGGGTATTTCATATAAGCCTTTTATCATATGACGTTAATTCCGTTTTGTCCCAAGTTTTCTAAGTGTTTTTATCAAGAAGGCATTCTGAATTTTGCCAAGTGCATTTTCTGCAGCAACTGAGATGATCGTGTGAGGTTTTTCCTTTGTTCTGTGAATGTGGAGTATTACATTAATTGACTTTATTATGTTGACCCATCCTTGCTTACCTGGGATAAATCCCACTCTATCACGGTGTATAATTCTTTTAATGTGTTGTTGGATTTAGTTTGCTAGCATTTTCTTGAGGATTTTTCCATCTGTATTTATAAGGGACATTAGTTTGTAATTATCTTTTCTTGTAGTATCTTTACATGGCTTTGGTACGAGGTCATGTTGGCTTCATTGAATGAGTTATGTGTTCCCTCCTCTTCAATCTTTTGGACAAGTTTCAGCATTATTATTTATTAAAATATACCAGCAAAGCCATCTAGCCCTGGGCTTTTCTTTGTTGAGAGAATTTTTGATTACTGACTCAACCTCTTTATTTGTTATTGAACTTTTAACATTTTCTACTTCTTGAGTTAGTGTATGCAGTTTATGTATTTCTAGGAATTTGTCTATTTCATCTAGGTTACCTAATTTGTTGGCATAAAGTTGTTCATAGTATCCTCATCTTCCTTTTTATTTCATTAGGATCAGTAGTAATGTCCCCTTTTCATTTCTGATTTTAGTCATTTGTGGCCTTTCTCTTTTTTTTCTTTGTCAGTCTAGCTAAGAGTCTATCAACCTTATTGACCTTTCAAATAATCAACCTTTAGTTTCATTGATTCTATTGTTTTCTTTATTTTGCTTGTCACTTATTTGTACTCTATTCTTTTTAAATTTCTTTCCCTCTGCTCACTTTAGGTTTAGTTTGCTATCCTTTTTCTAGATCCTCCAGTTGTAAGGTTAGGTCTATGATTTGAAAGCGTTCTTCATTTCTAATTTAAGCATTTAGAGCTATAAATTTCCCTCTCATCATGGCCTTTTCTGCATCCTACAAGTTTTGGTTTGTTGTATTTCTTTTTCATTCTCTTCGAGATATTTCCACATTTCCCTTGTGATTTCTTCTTTGACTCATTGGGCATTTAAGAGTGTGTAGTTTTATTTGTATATGTTTGTGAGTTTCCCAGTTACTCTCAGTTATTGATTTCTAGCTTCATCCCAATGTGATTGGAAAAGACACATTGTATGATTTCAATATTTTTGTTATTTAGACTTGTTTTATGACCTAGCATATGGTCTATCCTGAAGAATGAATGATATGCACTAGAGAAGAATATGTATTCAGCTGCTGTTGGTGAAATGTTCTATGTATGTCTGTTAGCTCTAGTTGTTTTATACAATCATTCAGTTCTTCTATTTATTGATTGATCTACTGAATAGATATTCTATCCATCAATAAACATGGTATATTGAAGTCTCCTACTAGTCAGGTAGAACCATCTATTTCTCCTTCAAATCTGTCAATATTTGCTTCATATACTTTGGGTTTCTGTCATTATGTGCATATATATTTTTAATTGTTATGGCCTCTTGTTCAATTTACCCCTTTATTAGTATATAGCGACCTTCTTTGTCCCTCATAATTGTTGTTGACTTGCAATCTATTTTATCTGATTTCAGTGTGGCTTTCCCAGGTCTCTTTTGTTTACTATTTATATGGTATATTTTTTCCCATTCTTTCACTTTCATCTTACTTGTGTGTATTTGAATTTAAGGTGAGTCTTTTTTATAGAGTATATAGTTGGGTCATGCTTTTTTATCCATCCTGCCAATCTCTGCTTTTAGACAAGAGAGTTTAAGCCATTTACTTTTTTATTTTTTCTTAACATTATGATTCTGAGAATTTTATTTTTTTTATTTTTTTTATTTATTATATATCCCCCCCCTTTCTGCTTGCTCTTGCTGTGTTCATTTTTGTGCTCCTCTGTGTCCGCTGGTCTCCCTGCCCATTGCAGTGACCTGCCCAGTCAGCTCACTGCCCGGCGGCCCCGCCTGCTCGCAGGCAGCCTTGCCTGCTCACTGGGGCTTGCCCTGCCCACGGCGATTTGCCCTGTTCGCAGTGGCTTGCCCTGCCCATGGCAGCTTGCCCTCTCAAGGTGGTCTGCCCGCTCAAGGAGGCCCCAGGAACCGAACCCGGGGCCTCCCATGTGGTAAACCGGCACCCTACCAATTGAGCTACAGCCAGCCCCAAA
>PVKH010002536.1:0-26930 GCA_004027955.1 Chaetophractus vellerosus
CCCCCCAGGGCCCACAACACCCCACCAGCCCAACTACCCAGATGACAGGATTCACAGATACAGGCAACAGTGTCCTGGCTCACCAGCTCATCCCCCACTGGGAATGATCTCTGCTCCTAAGAATCAACCCCTGTCTATTTCTGAGTGAATCATACCTCCAATAATAGGGAGCCCATCTCCCATTCAATGTATGTGAAAACAAGTGCATAGTAGGCAATTAAACATGTATCTTCCTTAGATGTCAATTAAGCACATACTGATTTCAAAGAGTGTTGCATAAAAACCACTGTTTTCACATTCAATGTAAGAGAAAAAATGCGTAGCACTCAATGAAATGTGTATCTTCCTTAGTTTTCAAAAGTGAGCAACAAACTGTTTTTGAAAAGCCTTAGAAAACTCATTGTTTGCACATTCATTGTAAGTGAAAACAAGTGCATATCAGTCAATGAATCATATGAATTGATTATCTTCCAAAACAGAAGCAAATACCCTTTAAAAAGCCATTAGGTATAAACTGTTTTCTCTTTGTTTTAAATGAAAACAAGTGATAGAAGTGAATGAAACATGTCTCTTGCTTAGTTTTCAAAACTTAACTCATACTGATTTTAGGAAGCTTTAGGTAAAACCAGAGTTTTCCCATTTATTTTAAGTGAATACAAATGCATATTAGTCAAATAAACATGTATTTTTCTTACTTTAAAAACTGAAGCACATACACAATTCAGAGAGCATGAGGCAAATCCAGTGTTTTCTCTTTGTAAATGAAACAATAACATATCAGTCAATGATACATGTATCTCAATATGTTTTCAAAACTGAATCAATTACTGATTTCACCGAGCTTTAGGAAAAACCAAAAGTTTTCACATTAATTTTAAGGGAAAACAAAAGCATATCAGTCAATGAAATGCATATCTTGATTAGTTTTTTAAGATGAGGTAATACTGATTTCACAGAGCTTTAGGTAAAACCAAGGTTTTCACATTCATTGTAAGTGAAAATAAGTATATAGCATTAAATGAAACATTCACCTTGCCTAGTTTTCAAAACTGAAGCTCATACTGATTTCTCAGAGCGTTAGGTAAAAGTGTTGTAGCAGTTTGGCAGTTTGATGTAATTATGAATTCCAAAAATAGATATTGGGTTTTGCTTGTAAACTGGTATGATAATCTGGGCATGATTAAGTTATGATTAGGGCATTAACTGTACCATGTCAGTAGGGTATTGATCCCACCCCTTGGTGAGTGAGGAATCAAATATAAAGACATGGCAAAGAACAGAGTTGGAACAGTTTTGATGTTGGAGGAGAGGAGGAGAATGCCCCAGGAGAGAGATGAACCATTCTTGTGAGTGTTCATTGTTGGCCTTGTGGAGAAATGCAAACCCTAGAGAGCCTCATAATCTACAGCTGACCTTGTGGAAAGAACAGAGGAGCTAAGCCCAGATAGAAATATATACCTGGAAGAGAGGAACCCTAGAAGCCTGAACACTGGTAAACATCAGCAGCTGCCTTGTTCTAACACATAGCAACAGTACATGGTGAGGGAAGAAATTTATGCTTTATGGCCCAGTAACTGTAAGCTTCTACCCCAAATAAATACCTTTTATAAAGACAAACAGATTTCTGGTATTTTGCATTAGCACCCTTTTGGCTGACTAATACATGTGTTTTCACAGTCATTATAAGTGAAAACAAGTGTATAACAGTCAATGTAATATATCTTATGATTAGTTTTCAAAAGTGAAGCAAATTCTCTGTTCATATGGCATTAAATAAAATCAGTGTTTTCTCTTTGTAAGTGAAAACAAATTCACAGTAGTCAATGAGACATGTGTCTGGCTTAATTTTCAATCCTGAATGACATACTGATTTCACAGAGCATTAGGTACAATGAGTGTTTTGACATGCATTTTAAGTGAAAAAAATGCTTAGTAGGCAATGGAACATATACCTTAATAAATTTTCAAAACTGAAGCAAATACTCTTTTCACAGAGTGCTAGGTAAAACCACTGTTTTCTCGTTTTTTGTAAGTGAGAACAAGTCAATAGCAGTCAATAAAACAAATGTCATGCTTAGTTTTCAAAACTGAAGTATGTACTCATTTCACAGAGTTTAGGTAAAGCCAGTGTTTACTCATCATTTGAAGTGAAAACAAGTCCATAGCAGTCAATGAAACATGTATATTGCCTAGTATTCAAAACTGAAGCAATTGTTGATTTCAATAGTATTAGGTAAAATCAATGTTTTCACATTCATTGTGTGTGATAACAAGTGCTAACCAGTAAAAAAAAAAACATGTATAACCATTAAGTTACAAAATGGTAGGAAATGCTCTTCCAGAGGGTTTTAAAACCTGTGTTTTCTCATGGTTTGTAAGTGAAAACAAGTCCAAAGCAGTAAATGAAACTTGGATCTTGCTTAGTTTTCACAACAGAAGCACTTACTGATGTCCCAAAGTGTTAGGTAAAAACAGTGTTTTCTCATTGTTTGTAATTGTAAAAAGTACATAGCACTCAATGAAATATGTATCTTCCTTAGTTTTCAAAACTGAACAACCTACTGATCTTTAATAGCATTGAGTAAAACCCATGTCCTCACATTCATTGTAAGTGAACACAAATGCATTACAGTCAATGAATCATGCCTCTTGAGTAGTTTTCAAACAAAACAAAATACTGATTTCCCCCAGCATTATGTAAAACCATTGTTTCTCAGATATTGTAAATGAAAGCAGTCCAAAGCAGTCAATGAAACATGTATCTTGCTTAGTTTTCAAAACAAAACCACATACTGATTTCACACAGCCTTTGGTAAAACCAGTGTTTTCTCATATTTTTAGTGGAAAAAGTCCACTGCAGTGAATGAAACAGGTATCTTACTTAGTTTTCAAAATTGACAAAAATATTCTTTCAAAGATCAATAAGTAAAACCAGTGTATTCTCATAAGTCCACAGAAGTCATTGAAACAAGTATTTTGCTTAGTTTTCAAAACAGAAGCACATACTGATTTCAAAGACCATTGGGTAAAATCAGTGTTTCCACATTAATTGTAAGTGAAAACAAGTGCCTACCAGTCACTAACATGTGTATATTGCTGAGTTTTCAAAACAGAAGCACATACTTATCTCAAATAGTGTTACATATAACCAATGTTTTCACATCCTTTGTAAGTGAAAACAAGAGCCTAGCAGTCAATGAAACCAGTATCTGGCTTAATTTTCAAAACTGAAGCACATATTGATTTCAAAGACTGTCAGGTAAAACCAAGTTTTCACATTAATCACAAGTGAAAACAAGTTTATAGCAGTCAAGAAACATGAACCTTGCTCAGTATTCAAATAAAAGCATATACTGATTTCCCAGAGCATTAGGTAAAACCACTGCTTTCACATTCATCATTAGTGAAAAGAAGGGCATAGCAGTCAATGAAACATGTATCTTACTTGGTTTTCAAAAATAAGCCACATGCTGATTTCACAGAGCTTTAGGTAAAAGCAGTGTTTTAACATTCATTTTAAGTGAAAACAAATGATTATTAATCAATGAAATAAATATCTTGATTAGTTTTCAAAACTAAAACACCTATGATTTCAGAGCATTAGTTAAAACCAGGATTTTATCATTGTGTGTAAATGAAAACAAATACTTAGCAGCCAATGAAACTTGTAACTTACTTAGTTAAAAAACTGAATGACATTAATTTTAGAGTATTTGGTAAATCCAGTGCTTTAACATTCATTGTAAGTGAAAAACAGTATAGAGCAGTCAGTGAATAATTCATCCTGTTTAATTTCAAAGTTGAAGCAAATATTGATTTCACAGATTGATAATTAAAAACAGTGTTTTGCATTAACTGTAAGTGAATCCAAGTGCATAGCAATCAATGAAACATGTATTTTGCTTAGTTCTCAAAACTGAAGCACATACTCATTTCAAAGAGCGTTAAGTATTAGCACTGTTTTCACATTCACTACAAGTGAAAACAAGTGCATAGCAGTCAATGAAATATGAACCTTGCTTAGTTTTCAAAACTGAAGCAAATACTCTTTTCACAGAATATTAGGATAACTATGGTTTTCTTATTGAATGTCAATGAAAAAAAGTCAATAGCAGTCAAAGAAACCTGTATCATTCTTAGTTTTCAAAACTAAAACACATTCTCATTTCACAGAGCATCAAGTAGAACCAGGGTTTTCACATCATTTTAATTGAAAGTCAATGCAAAGCAGTCAATGAAACATGATCTTGCTTAGTTTTCAAATCTGGAACACACACTCTTTTCACAGAACGTTAGGTTAAACCAGTGTTTTCTCATTGCTTGTAATGAAAACAAGTTTATTGCAGTCAATGAAATATGTATGTTACTTAGGTTTCAAAAGTGAAGCATATCTTTCTTCAGAGAGCATATACAGTAGCCAAGGAGATATTCATCTTGCTTATTTTACAAACTGAAGAAACAAGTATATTTCTTACTATACAAACTGTAGCACATACTGATTTCACAGAAAGTTAGATAAAGCCAGTGTATTCACATTCATTGTAAGTGAAAACAAATGCATAGCAGTTGATAAAAAATGCATCATGCTTAGTTTACAAAACTGAAGCAAGTACTGTTTTTACTGAGCATTAGGAAAACCCAGGTTTTCTCACTCTTTGTAAGTGAAAAAAAGTACATAGAAGTCAATGAAATATGTATCTTTGTTAATTTTCAAAACTGAAGCAAATACTCTTTTCAAAGAGCATCGGGTAAAACCTGTATTTTCTCAGTGTTTGTAATTGAAAATAAGCCCATAGCAGTCAAACAAACCAGTACCCTGCTTAGGTTTCAAACAGTAGTAAATAGTTTTTTCAGAGAATGTTATGTACAATTAGTGTTTTTTGCTTGATTGTAAATGAAAACATGACTATAACAGTCAATGAAATATGTATCTTGCTTAGTTTTCAAAACTGAACCATAGAGTGCTTTGAAAGTATTTGGTAAAACCAGTGTTTTCACACTACTTTTAATAGAGAAAATTCCATAACAGTCAATGAGACATGTATCCTGCTTAGTTTCCAAAAATGAACCACATACTGATTTCATAGAGCTTTAGGTAAAACCAGAGTTTTCACATCCATTGTAGGTTTAAAAAGGAATAGCATTGAATTAAACATGTGTCATGTGAATGCAAGTCCATAGCCATCAATGAAAGGTGTATCTTGCTTATTTTTCAAAACTTAACCTTACACTGATTTTAAAGACCATTGGGTAAAACCAGTGTTTTCACAATCAATGTAAGTGAAAACAAATGCATAGCAGTCAATGCAACATGTACCTTTGTTAATTTTCATAATTGAAGCACATACTGTTTTCAAATACCGTTAGGTAAAACAAGTGTTTTCACATTAATTGTAAGTGAAAATAAATGCATAGGATAACTGAAAAATGTACCTTGCTCTGTTTTCAAAATTGCAGCACATACTGATTTCAAAGAACTTTAGGTAAACCCAAAATGTCTTCTCATTGTATGTAGGTGAAAACAAGTCCAGAGCATTCATTGAACATTTATCTTGCTTAGATTTCAAAACTGAAGCACAAATTGATTTCAAAGTGTCTTAGGAGAAACTAGGGTTTTCACATTTTGTAGGTAAAAACAAATGTATAACACTCAATGAAACTTGTATCTTATTTATTTTTCAAAATGGAGCCACATACTGATTTAAAAAAGGTTAGGTAACACCAGTGTTTTCACATACACTGTAAGTGAAAACAAATGAATAGAAGTCAATGAACCATGGGTCAAGAACAGAAACACATAATGATTTCCCACAGCATTTGGTAAAACAATTGTTTCTTCATTGTTTGAAAGTGAAAATAAGTCTATAGCAGTCAATGAAAGATGTTTCTTGTTTAATTTTAAAATGGAAGCAAATACTCCTTCAGAGAGTGTTATGTAAAACCAGGGATTTGTCATTGTTTGTAAGTGAAAACAATTCCATAGCCATCAATAAAACATGTATCTTGCTTAATTTTCAACACTGAACCACATTCTGATGTCACAGGTTATGTAATACCAGTGTTTTCTTATTGTTTCTAAGTGAAAACAAGTCTATATTAACCAAGGAAACATATCTTGCTTAGTTTTCAAACTGAAGAAAATACTCTTCAAAGAGCATTAGGGAGGGCCCGGCTAGATAGCTCAGTGGATAAAGAGCGCACTGGGGTACCACATGGGAGGCCCTGCATTTGGTTCCCAGGGACCTCTCTGAGCGGGCAGATGGCCTTGAGAAAGGCAAGCCACCGTCGGTGGGGCAAAAACCCCCGTGGGCAAGGCAAAAAGCCGCCATGGGCAGGGCGGAGCTCCCACGGGCATGGCAAAGTCACCCATGAAAGGCAGAGCTGCTGCCTGCAAAACACGGAAGTTGGCAGCCCACAAAAACATGGAGGACTGCTGCCCGCAAAACATGGAACAGAGCCACCCGTGAAAACAGAATGGAGCCACCCACAAACGGAGCAAGCCACTGCCACGGAGGGCCGACTTGGCACGCCACCGCAAAGATGGGGGAAGACAAGAAGCAAACAGAAAAAAAACACAGAGGAATGGACACACAGAGGGAGTGGGCAGAAGGGGGGGTATGTAATAAATAAAAAATAAATCTTTAAAAAAAAGAGCATTAGGGAAAACCATGGTTTTCTCATTGTATGTATATGAAAACAACTCCAAAGTAGTAGATGAAACATGTGTCATTCTTAGTTTTCAAACCTGAACCCCATACTGATTTCAGAGATCCTTAAGGTAAAACCAGGGATTTCTCATGGTCTGTAAGTGAGAAATAGTCCATAGCACTCAATGAAACATACATCTTACTTACTTTTTAAACTGAAACACATACTGATTTCCAAATTCTTTAGGTGAAACCAGTGTGTTCGCATTCAATATATGTGAAAACAAATGCATAGCAGGCAATGGAACATTTCTTTTATTTATTGCATTTCCAATCCCCTTTCTTCTCACTCTTGCTGTGTGTCCATTCTTGTGTTCCTCTCTATCCTCTTTGTCTCCCCCCATTGTGGTGACATGCCAAGACCGGTCACCGTGCAGGCAGATTTGCCCTGCTTGTGGGCAGCTTCTTCTTCCATTCATGGCCAGCTCCACTTCAGTTCACAGGTGGCTGGCTGTGCTCCGTTCATGGGTGACCTGCCCTGCCTGTGGTGGCTTTGCCCTGTCCATGGCAGTGGAAAATTTTTAATTAGTTTTCAAAAGCATCATTTTCACTTTTGTTCTAAGTCAAAACAAGCACATAGCAGTCAATCTTTCTTAGTTTTCAAAACTGAAGCAAATACTCTTCACAGAGAGTTAGATAAAACCAGTGTTTTCTCATTGTTTTTAAGTGAAAACATGTCCATTGTCATCAATGAAACATATATCTTGCTTAGATTTCAAAACTAAAGCATAAAATGATTTCACAGAGTGTTACAAAAAAGCAATGCTTTCATATTCATTGTAATTGAAAACAAATGCATAGCAGTCAATGAGATATGTATCTTGCTTAGTTTTCAAAACTAAATTACATAGTGATGCCAAAGAGCGCTAGGTAAAACATGTGTTTTCATATTCATTGAGAGTGAAAACAATAGCATAGTGGTCATTGAAACTTGTATCATGCTTAGTTTTAAAACTTAAGAAAATACTTTTTTCAGAGAGCATTAGGTAAAACAAGTGTTTTCTCATTGACTGTAAATGAAAAAATGTCCATAGCATTGAATTAAACATGTATCTTTCTGAGGTTTCAAAACTGAACCACATACTGATTTCACAGAACTTATGTTAACCACTGTTTTCACATTCATTTTAAATGAAACAAATGATAATTAGTCAATGCACATGTATCTTGCTTAATTTTCAAAACTGAAGGACATATTTATTTCACAGTATGTTTGTTAAAACCAGTATTTTCTCATTGTTTGTAAATGAAAACAAGTCCAAAGGAGTACATAAAACATGTACCTTGCTTATTTTCAAAGCTGAACCACATACTGATTTCTAAGAGTGGTAGGTAATACCAAATGTTTCAAATTTCACTTATTGTGAAAACAAATACATAGAAGTCAGTGAAATGTGTATTTCACTCAGTTTTCAAAACTAAATCACACGCTGATTTCACAGAGCATTAGGTAAAACCCTTGTTTTCTCATGGTTTGTAAGTGAAAACTTTTCCATAGCAGTCAATGACACATGTAACTTGCACAGTTTTGACAATTGAAGCAAATGATCTTTTCACAGATTGTTGGGTAAAACCAGTGCTTTCTCATTATGTAAGTGAAAACAAATTCATAGCAAGAAATGAACTATGTATCTTGCTTACATTTAAAAACTGAACTCTATATTGATATGAAAGTGCATTGGGTAAAAGCAGTGTTTTCAGATTCAATGTAAGTGAAAACAAGTAAGTAGCCCTCAATGAAACATTCAGCTTGCTTAGTTTTCAAACCTAATGCACATACTGACTTCATAGAACATTAGGTAAAACAAGTGTTTTCACATTTGTTGTGAATGAAAGCAAGAGCATAGCAGTCAATGAAACATGTACCTTGCTTAGTTTTCAAAATTAGAGCACATACTGATTTCAAATCATTCAGGGAAAACCAGTGTTTTCACATTCATTTTAGGTGAAAACAGATGCATAAGAGTGAACGAAACATGTACCTGCCTTAATTTTCAAAATGGAAACACATATTGATTTCAAAGGCTGTCAGGTAAAACCAAGTTTTCACATTAAGCATAAGTGAAAACAAGTTTATAGCAGTCAAAAAACATGTACATAGCTCAGGTTTCAAACAGAAGCATATACTGATTTCCAGAGCATTAGGTAAAACCAGTGTTTTCTCATTATTGTATGTGATAACATTTCCATAGCAGTGAATGAAACATGTAATTTGTTTAGTGTTTAAAAACTGAAACAGATACTCTTTTCACAGAGCATCAGGTAAAACAAGTGTTCTGACATTGATTATAAGTGAACACAAGTACATAGTCAGCTATTTAAAAGGTAACTTGCTTAGTTTCCAAAAATGAAACACATACTTATTTCACAGAGCTTTAGGTAAAATCAGTGTTTTAACATTCATTTTAAGTGAAAACATGATTATTAATCAATGAAACATGTATCTTGATTAATTTTCAAAACTGAAACACATATTAATTTCATAGAGAATTAGTTAAATCCAGTATTTTTTCATTATTTGTAAGTGAAAACAGATACTTAGCAGTCAATGAAACCTGTGGCTTGCTTAGTCAAAAAGTTGAACCACATATTGATTTTAAAGAGCATTTGGTAAAACCAGTGGTTTAACATTCATTGTAAGTAAAACCCAGTATATAGCAGTCAATGAAACATTTATTCTGCTTAGTTTTCAAAACTGAATCAAATACTGATTTCATAGATTGTTAGGTAAATCAGTTTTTTTGTAGGTGAAACTATGTGCATGGTATTCAATGAAATGTATTTTGCTTAGTTTTCAAAACTGAAGCACATACTGAGTTCAAAGAGTGTTAGGTTTAAACACTGTTTTCACATTCACTACAAGTTAAAACAAGTGCATAGCAGCCAATGAAACATGTATCTTGCTTAGTTTTCAAAACTGAAGCAAATACTCTTTTCTCAGATCATTAGGATATACAAGGGTTTTCTCATTAAATGTAAATGTGAAAGGTCAATAACAGTCAAAGAAACACATATCATTCTTAGTTTTTAAAACTAAACAACATTCTCATTTCACAGAGCATCACATGAAACCAAGGTTTTCACATCATTTTAAGTGAAAAAATGCAAAGCAGGGCCCGGCTAGATAGCTCAGTGGATAAAGAGCTCGCTGGGAAACCACATGGGAGGCCCTGGGTTTGGTTCCCGGGGACCTCTCCTAGTGGGCAGACTGCCTTGAGAATGGCAAGCCGCCATGGGCGGGCCGGAGCCACCGTGGGCAGGGCAAAAAGCTGCCATGGACAGGCAAAAGCCACCACGGGCAGGGCAGGTCGCCTGCAAATCGAGCGCAGCCAGCCACCCGCGAACTGAAAAGCCGGCCGTGATGGAAGCAGAAGCCGCCCACAAGTGGGGAAAAGCCGCGCCTGCGCAGTGACCAAGTCTTGGCGTGTCGCCGCAACAGGGGGGAAGGGGAGATATGTAATAAAATAAATAAATAAATCTTAAAAAAAATGCAAAGCAGTTAATGAAACACGTAACTTTCTTAGGTTTCAAAACTGGAACAAACACTCTTTTCACAGAACGTTAGGTAAAACCAGGGTTTTCTCATTTTTTGTAAGTGAAAACAATTTGGTAACAGTCAATGAAATATGTATCTTACTAAGGTTTCAAAAGTGAAGTATTAACTTTTTCCAAGAATGTTAGATAAAACTAGGGTTTTCTCATTGTTTGTAAGTGAAAACAAGTATATAGTATTCAAATCAAGAGGTATCTTGCTTGGTTTTCAAAATTGAACAATATACTGATTTCACAGAGCATTAGATAAAACCAGTGTTTTCACATTCATTGTAAATGAAAACAAATGCATAGCAGTCAATCAAAAATATATCTTGATTGATTTTCAAAAGTGAACCAAATACTCTTTTCACATGACATTAGGTAAAACCAGTGTTTTTCTTGTAAGTGATGTCAGGTCCAAAGCAGTCAATGAAACATTGCATTGCATAGTTTACAAAATTGACCACATACCTATTTCAAAGAATGTTAAGTAAAAGCAGTGTTTTCACATTCATTAATGGTGAAAACAAATGCATAGCAGTCAATGAAATGTGTGCCTTGCTGAGTTTTCAAACTGAAGCAAATATTCTTTTTAGAGAGCATTAGGTAAAACCAGTTTTTTCATTGATTTTAAATGAGATCAACTCCATAACAGGCAATGCAAAATTTTTTTTCTTGGTTTATAAAACTAAACCACATTCTAATTTCACAGAGGGTTAGGTATAACCATTTTTTTCACTTTCATTTTAAATGAAACCAAATGCATAGCAGCCAACTAAACATGTAATTTCATTAGTTTCCAAAATGAATCAAATAATGATTCCAAAGAATGATAGATAAAACCAATGTTATCACAGTCATTAAAAATGTAATCAAATGCATATCAGTCAATTAAACATATATCTTGCTTCATTTTCATAACTGAAGCACATTATGGTTTCACAGAGCGTTAGGTAAAACCAGTGTTTTCTCATTGTTTGTAAGTGAAAACATGTCCACTGCATTCACTGAACTTTTATCTTGCTTAGTTTTCAGAACAAAAACACATCCTAATTCCAAAGAATGTTAGGTAAAACCAGTGATTTTTTTATTGTTTCTAAGTGAAAACAAGTCCATAGCAGTCAATGAAACATGTACTTTAGTTAGTTTTCAAACTGAAGAAAATACTATTTTCAGAAAGTGTTATGTAAATCCAGTGTATTCTACTGATTGTAAATGAAATCACATCCAATGCTGTCAATGAAACATGAATCTTTCTTAGTTTTTAAAACTGAGCCACATACTCTTTCCACAGAGCCTTAGGTTAAACCAGCATTTTCTCATAGTTAGGGAAAAAAATCCAATGCAGTCGGTGAAACATTTATCTTGTTAATTTTCAAATTGAGGCAAATACTCTTTTCAAAGACTTTTTGGTAAAACCAGTGTTTTCTCATTTTAAGTGAAAAAGGGTACATAGCAGTCAAGGAAACAAGTCTTGTTCTTACTTTTCAAAACTACCATGTACTGATTCACAGAATGTTAGATAAAGGCAGTGTTTTCACATTTTAAGTAAAAATAAATGAATTGCAGTCAATGAAACATGTATATTGCTTAATTTTCAAAACTGAAGGGAGAACTGTTTTCACAGAGCATTATGTAAAACCAGGGTTTTCTCATTATTTGTAAGAGAAAACAAGTACCTAGAAGTCAATAAAATACATATCTTTCCTAATTTTCAAAACTGAAGCAAATACTCTTTTCAGAGAGCATCGGGTAAAATCTGTATTTTATCAGTGTTTGTAATTAAAGATAAGTCCATAGCAGTCAACCAAACATGTATCTTGCTTAGTTTTCAAATGGAAATAAATACCTTTTCAGAGTGCTTTATATACTATCAGTGTTTTTTATTGTAAATGAAAACATGTCTACAGCAGTCAATGAAATATGTCTCTTGCTTAGTTTTCAAAACTGAACCATAGTTCTTTGAAAGGGAATTAGGTAAAACCAGTGTTTTCACATTCCTTGTAAGTGAAAACAAGTGCATAGTAGTCAATGAAACATGCATGTTGGGTAATTTTTCAAAACAGAAAAGCATACTGATTTCTCAGAGCTGTAGTTAAATCAGTTTTTTCTTATTGATTGTAAGTAAAAATAAGCCCATAATAGTCAATCAAACATATTTCTTGCTTAGTTTTCAAATATGAACCACATACTGATATCACAGAGCTTTAGATAAAACCAGTGATTTCACATTCATTTTAAGTGAAAACAAATGATTATTAGTCAATGAAACATTTATCTTGATTAGTTTTCAAAACTTAATCAAATCTGATTTCACAGAGCTTTAGGTAAAACCAATGATTTCATATTCATTGTAGGTGAAAAAAAGCATAGCATTTAATTAAACATTTCTCTTGCTTAGTTTCAAAACTGAAGCTCATAATGATTTCACAAATCTGTATTTTCTCATTGCTAGTAAGTGAAAACAAATCATTAGCAGCCAATGAATCCTGTAACTTGCTAATTTTAAAAATCTGAACCACATACTGTTTTGAAAAAGCATTTGGTAAACCAGTGCTTTAACACTCATTGTAAGTGAAAGCAAATATATAGCAGTCAAGGAAACACTCATCTTGCTTAGTTTTCAAACTGAAGAAATTATTCTTTACAGAGAATGTTAGGTAAATCTAGTGTTTTCTCACTGACTGTAAATGAAAACACATCCAATGCAGTCAATGAAACATGTACCAGTTCTGTAAACTGAATCACATACTGTTTTCATGGATACTTAGGTAAAACCAGTGTTTTCTCATCGTTTGTGAGGGGAAAAAATCCATATCAGTCAATGAAACATTTGTCTTGTTTAGCTTTCAAAATTGAAGCAAATACTCTTTTCACAGAATGTTAGGTATAAACAGTGTTTTCTCATTGTTTGTAAGTGAAAACAAGTCCATAACAGTCAGCAAAATAGACATTTTCTTACTTTTCAAAACTGTAGCACATACTGATTTCACAGAGCATTAGATAAAGGCAGTGATTTCATTCATTGTAAGTGAAAATAAATGCATAGCAGACAATGAAACATGTATCTTGCTTAGTTTTCAAAATTGAAACAAGAACTGTTTTCATAGAGCATTAGGAAAAAACAGGATTTTCTCATTGTTTGTAAGTGAATACAAGTACACAGAGGTCAATGAACTATGTATCTTTCTTAATTTTCAAAACTGAAATAAATACTCTTTTCAAAGAGCATCAGGTAAAACCTGTATTTTCTCAGGGTTTGTAATTGAAAATAAGTCCAGAGCAGTCAAACATGTATCTTGCTTAATTTTCTAACTGAAATAAATACTCTTTTCAGAGAATGTTAGGTACAATCAGTAATTTTTTGTTGTTTTTTTTTGTAAATGAAAACATGTCCAAAGGAGTCAACAAATCATGCATCTTGCTAGATTTCAAAATTGAACCACATAGTGTTTTGAAAGAGCATTAAGAAAAAAGAGGGTTTTCACGCACCTTGTAAGTGAAAACATGTCCATAGCAGACAATGTAAGATGTATCTTGCTTCATTTAAAAATGGAAGCAAATACTCTTTCAGAGAGAGTTTGGAAAATCAGGGATTTCTCATTGTTTATAAGTGAAAACTAGTCCATAGCCATCAATAAAACATGTATCTTGCTTAGTTTTCAAACTGAAGAAAATACTCTTTTCTGAGAGCTTTAGGTAAAACCAGAGTTTTCTCATTGATTGTAAATGAAAGCGAATCCAAAGCAGACAATGAAACATGTATCATTCTAGTTTTCAAAACTGAACCTCATACTAGTTTCAGAGATCCTAGGTAAAACCAGTGTTTTCTCATGGTTTGTAAATGAAAAATATTCCATAGTAATCAATGAAACATGTATCTTGCTTAGTTTTTAATAGTGAACCTCAAACTGAGTCCAAGATCTTTAAGTGAAACCAGTGTTTTCACATTCATTGTAAGTGAAAACAAATGCATAGCAGTCAAAGAAACATGAACCTTGCTTAGTTTTCAAAACAGAAGCACATATTGATTTCACAGTGTTAGTTAAGTCCAAACTTTTCTCACTTTATAAGGGAAAACAAGTCCATATCCATCAATGGAACACATAACTTGCTTAGTTTTGAAAACTGAACCACATACTCTCTTCACAAGTCCTTAGGTAAAATCAGCATTTTGACATTCATTATAAGTGAAAACAAATGCATAGTAGGGAATGGAACATGTATCTTAATTAGCTTTCAAAACTGAAGCATGTACTTAATTTCCAAAAGTTTAGATAAGCCAGTGTTTTCTCATTGTTTCTAAATGAAAAGAAGTCCATAGCAATCATTAAAATGTGTATCTTGGTTAGTTTTCAAAACTAAATCTCCTACAGATTTCACAGATTGTTAGGTAAAACCAGTTGTCTCACATTCATCGTAAGTGAAAACAAATGCATAACAGTCAATGAAATATGTACCTTGCTTAGTTTTCAAACCAAAGCACATACTGATTTCAAAGTGCATTAACTAAAACCATTGTTTTCATACTCATTGTAAGTGAAATCAAGGGCCTACACATCAATGAAATATGCATATTGGTAGTTTTCAAAGCTGAAGAGAAAAATCTTCATTATCATTAGGTAAAAACACTGTTTTCTCATTATTTGTAAGTGATAACTTTCTATAGCAGTCTATGAAAGAAGTATTTTGCTACATTTTCAAAATGGAACCACATACTGATTTTGCATAGTGTTAGTTAAAACCAGTGTTTTCACATTCATTGTAAGTGAAAACAAAGACATAGCTGTCAATGAAATGTGTATCTTTATTAATATTTAACACTGAAGCATATAATGCTTTCACAGAGAATTAGGTAAATCCATTGTTTTCACATTCATTGTATGTGAAAACAAGCATATAGCAGTCAATGATACATGTATTTTGTTTAGTTTTAAAGTAAACCACATACTGATTTCACATAGTGTTAGGCAAAACAACTATTTTCACATGATTGTAAGTGAAAATAAATGCATAGCCATCAAAGAAACATGTAAATTCCTTAATTTCCAAAACAGACACACAACTTTATCTCAAAGAGTGCAAAGTAAAGTGCATGTTTTCACATTCATTGGAAATATTAGAAAATGCATAGCAGTAAAGAAATATGTATATTGCTTACTTTTCAAAACAGAAGAGCATATCTTTTCCCAGAACATTAAGCAAAACCAGTGTTTTCTCACTGTAGTAAGTGAAAACAAGTCAACTGCAGTCAATGAAACATGAATATCCTTAATTTTCAGATCAGAAGAACACATTGAATTCCCAGAATGTTAGGTAAAACAAATATTTCACATTCATTGTAAGTGAAATCAAGTGCATTGCAGTCAATGAAACATGTCTTTGCTGAGTTTTTGTAATTGAAGCACATACTGATTTAAAAGTGTGTTTGATGAAACCAGTGTTTTCACACTCTTTGTAAATGAAAGAAAATGCCTAGCAGTCAGTGAAGAATGTATCTTGTTTAATTTTCAAAAAAAGAGGAACATACTGAATACCAAGACACTAGGTAAAACCTGTGATTTCTCAGTATTTCTAAGTGAGAACAAGTTCAGAACATTCAATTAAACATGCACCTTCTTATGTTTTCAAAACCGAACCACATAAAGATTTCACAGATGCAATACAAAACCAATGTTTTCAAATTGTAAATGAAAGAAAATGCATAGCAGTCAATGAAACATGTATCTTACTTAGTTTTCAAAATTGAACAACATACTTATTTTTCAAACATTGGTTAAAGCCAGTGTTTTCACTTTCACTGTATCTTGCTTAGTGTTCAAAACAGAAAGTACCTAATGATTTGAAAGAGCATAAGGTAAAACCAGTATTTTCACATTCATTGTAAGAGAAAACAAGTAATAGCAGTCAATGAAACATTCTACATCCTTAGCTTTCAAAACTGAATCACATACTGATTTCACATAGTGTTAGGCAAAACAAATGTTTTAATATTGATTGTAAGTATAAAGAAATGCATAGCTGTCAATGAAACACATGTCTTCCTTATTTTCAAAACAAATTTACATCCTGATTTCAAACAGCATTAGCTAAAGCCAATGATTTCATATTCATTGGAAGTGTAAGAAAACGCACAGCACTCAATGAAATAGGTATATTGCTTAATTTTCAAAACAGAAGAATAGACTGATTTCCCAGAGCATTAAGCCAAACCTGGTTTGTCTCATTATAGCAAGTGAAAACAAGTCAATCGCAGCCAATGAAACATGTATCTTCCTTAATTTTCAGAAGAGAAGAACTCATTGATTTCCCATGTTGTTAGGTAAAACCAGGGTTTTCACATTCATTATTTGTGAAAACAAGTACATTGCTGTCAATGAAACATGTATTGGCTGAGTTTTCATAATTTAAGCGCATACTGATTTCAAAGAGCATTAGATAAAACCAGTGTTTTCACATTGATTGTAAGTGAGTGCAAATGCTTTTCAGTCAATGAAAGATGTATCTTGCTTAGTTTTAAAAAATGTAAGCACCTACTTATTTCAAAGAGTGATTAGTAAAACCCAGGTTTTCACATTCATTGTATGTGTAAACAAGTGCATTGCAGTCAATGAAACATGTTCCCCACAGTTTTCAAAACTGAAGCACATTCTGATTTCAAACAGCAATAAGTAAAACCAATATTTTCACATTCATTTTAAGTGAAAAGAATACTTAGCTGACAATGGAACACGTATCTTGCTTAGTGTTGTGAACATGATCCACAAACTCATTTCAAAGAGTGTTAAGTAAAACCAAAATTTTCACATTCTATGTAAGTAAAAACAAGTGCATGTACATGAAACATGTACTTTGCTTACATTTCAAAACTGCAGCACATACTTATTTATAAGAGTGTTAGGTAAAATCAGTGTTTTCTCATTGTAAGTGAAAACAAATCCATAGCAGCCAATGAAACATGTATCTTGCATAGTTTTCAAAATGAGTAAATACTAATTTCAAAGAAGTTTGGCAAAACCTGTTTTCACATTTATTGTAAGTGAAAACCACTCTATAGCTGTAAATGAAACAGGGTATCTTACTTAGTTGGCAAAACTGCAGTACATTCTGATTTCAAAAATCATTAGGAAAAACCAGTGTTTTCTCATTGGTTGTAAGTGAAAACAAATCCTTAGCATTTGATGAAACATGTATCTTGCTTAGTTTTCAAAACTGAAGCACAAACTGTTTCCTAAGAGCATTAGGTTAAACCAGTGTTTCCTCATTGATTTTAAGTGAAAACAATTCCATAGCAGTCAATAAAACATTTATAAAATGGATGCAAATACACTTTAAGAGCATTATGTAAACACAGTGTTTTCCCATTGTTTTTAAGTGAAAACAAGTACATCGTAGTAAATTAAATATGTATCTTGCTTAGTTTTCTACCTGAACATACATATTAACATACTTGTTTCACAGAGTGTTAGGTAAAACCAGTGTTTTCACAACAGTGTAAATGAAAACGAATGCAGAGTAGTCAGTGAAACATATATCTTGCTTATTTTCAAAACTGAAGCCAATAATTTCTTCAAAGAGATTTAGGGGAAACCAATGCTTTCTCATTGTTTGTGAATGAAAACTATTCCACAACAATCAATGAATCATATATCTTGCTTAGTTTGAAAATTCAACCACATAGTGATTTCACAGTGTTAACTAAATCCAGTGTTTTCACATTTATTGTAAGTGAAAAAAATGCATAGCATTCTATGAAACATGGATCTTGCTTAGTTTTCAAAACAGAACAATATACTGAATCCCCTGATTGTTAGGTAGAACCAGTGTTTTCTCATTGTTTCTAAGTGAAGACAAGTACATAGCAAAGAAGCATTCTATTTCCTTAGTTTTCTAAACTGTTGCACATACATATTTCACAGATCATTTTGTAAAATTGTGTTTTCACATTCAATTTAAGTGAAAAGTAGTCCATAGCAGTCAATGAAACAGGTCCTTGTTTAGTTTAAAAACAAAAGCACATACTGATTTCAAAGACTGTTATGCCTAACCAGTGTTTTTACCTTCATTTTAAGTGAAAAAAAAATACATAGGAGACAATGAAACACATATATTGCTTAGTTTTTAAAACTGAACCACATATTGATTTCAAAGAGTGATAGGTAAAACCAGTGTTTTCACATTCATTTTAATGGAAAACAAGTGTGCAGTAGTTAATGAAACATATTCCTTGCTTAGCCTTCAAAATGGGAACAAAATCCCTCAAGAGGGTTAGTTAAAACTATTG
Organism: Chaetophractus vellerosus; assembly: GCA_004027955.1. Taxonomy (NCBI): domain Eukaryota; kingdom Metazoa; phylum Chordata; class Mammalia; order Cingulata; family Chlamyphoridae; genus Chaetophractus; species Chaetophractus vellerosus. Next base: position 18,526 of record PVKH010002536.1, read on the forward strand.
TTTTCTCATTGATTTTAAGTGAAAACAAGCCCAAAGAGAGAAATGAAACATGCATCTTGCTTAGTTTTCAAAACTCACGCACATACTAATTTCAGAGATCATTTGGTAAAACCAGTGTTTTCTCATTCCTTGTAAGTAAAAACAAATGCTTAGTAGTTAAAGAATAATGCATCTATCTTAGTTTTCAAAACAGAAACACATCCTGACTTCAAAGACCATTATGTAAAACCAATGTTTTCACATTCATTATATGTGAAAACCAAAGCACAGCAGTCAATGAAACACATAACTTGCTTTGCAGCACATACTGATTTCAAAGAATGTTAGGTAAAACAAGTGTTTTCACAATCAGATTAAGTTAAAACATGTTCATAACAGTCAATGAAATATATACCTTGCTAAGTTTTCAAAACTGAACCACATACTGATTTCCAAGAGTGTTAGGTAAAACCAGTGTTTTCACATTCATTTTGAGCAATAACAAATGCATAGCAGTCAATGAAACGTGTATCTTGCTTAGTCAAAAACAGAAGAACATACTGAATTTCCAGAGCATAGTTTGTAAGTGAGAAAAATTCCTTTGTAGTCAAAAGCACATGAAACTTCCTTAGTATTCAAAGCTGACCACATACTGATTTCAAAGAGAGTAAGGTAAAACCAGTGTTTTCACATTCATTGTAAGTGAAAACAAATGCAGAGCAGTCTATGAAACATGTATCTTGCACTGTTTCAAAATAGAAGATGAATCTTATTTCACCAGGCATTAGGTAAAACCAGTGTTATCTCATTGTTAGTAAAGGAAAAAAATCCATAACATTAAATAAAATATGTTTTTTCTTTATTTATAAATTGAGCCACAAACTGATTTCAAACACTGATATGTAAAACCAGTGTTTTCATATTTATTGTAAGGAAAATCAAATGCATAGCAGTCAATGAAATATGTATCTTGCTTAGTTTATAAAACAGAAACAAATACTCTTTCAGAGAGCACTGGGTAAAACCAGTGTTTTCTCAGTATCGAATGTGAAAGCAAGTCCATAGTGTACAATTAAATATGTATCTTGCTTATTTTCAATCCTCTACCACATAATGATTTTACAGAGCATTATGTAAACCAGTGATTTCTGCTTCATTGTAAATGGAAACAAAGGCATAGGAGTCAGTGAAACCTGTATATTGATTACTTTTGAAAACTGAAGCAAGTGATCTCTTCACAGGGAGTTAGGTTAAACCAGTGTTTCAAATGTTTGTAAGTGGAAACAACTCTATAGCAGTCAATGAAACATGTATCTTGCTTACTTTTTAAAAGTGAAGCCAATACTCTTCACAGAGAGCTAGTAAAGCCAATGTTTTCTAATTGTACATGAAAACAAGACCAAAACATGCAATGAAACATGTATCTTGCTTAGTTTTCAAATATCAACCACATACATATTTAAGAGAGCTTTAGGTAAAACCAGAGTTTTCACATTCATTGTGTAAAAACAATCACATAGCAGTCAAAGAAAAATGCATCTTGTTAGTTTTCAAAATGGAACACATACTGATTGCAAAGACACTTCAGTAAAGCCAGTGTTTTCACATTCATTGTAAGTGAAAACAAATGAATAGCTGTCAATGAAACTTATATCTTGCTCACTTTTCAAAACAGAAACACATACTGATTTCCAGAGTGTTAGGTAAAACCAGTGTTTCCCTATTCTTTGAAACTGAAAACAAGTCCATAGTAGTCAATGTAACTTATACCTAGCTTAATTTGAAACTGAAGCAAATACTATTTTCAGAGATTGAAAGGTAAAAGCAGTGTTTTCTCATTGATTTTATGAATAAAATTCAATAGCAGGAATTAAGCATTCATCTTTTTCAGTTTTCAAAACTGAACCAGGGGCCGGCTCGATAGCCCAGTGGATAGGGCGCCGGCATACAACATGGGAGGCCCTGGGTTCGATTCCCGGGGACCTCTCCTAGCAGGCAGACCGCCTTGAGAATGGCAAGCCGCCATGGGTGGGCCGGAGCCGCTGTGGGCAGGGCAAGAAGCTGCCACGGACAGGGCAAGAGCTGCCATGGGCAGGGCAGGTCACCCGCGGATGGAGCACAGCCAGCCATCCACGAACTGAATCAAGCGCCAGCTGTGAACGGATGCAGAGACTGTCCACAAGCGGGGAAAGCCACGCCTGCGCAGTGACCACTCTTGGCGTGTCGCCGCAGCAGGGGGAAGGGGAGATATGTAATAAAATAAATTTTTAAAAAAAGTCTTCTTTAAAAAAAAAAAAACTGAACCAAATACTGAGTTAACAGAGCATGATCCAAAACCAATGTTTTCAAATAGATTGTAAATGAAAAAAAGTACCTAGCAGTCAATAAAACATGTAACTTGCTTTTTTTCAAAAGTGAACAACATACTTATTTTTTAGAGCATAGGTTAAATCCAGTGTTTTCACATTCATTGAAAGTGAAAATAAAGTCAGAGAGGGCAATGAAACATATATCTTGCTTGGTGTTCAAAACATAAACACCTAATGATTTGGAAGAGTGTTAGGTAAAACCAGTGTTTTCACATTCATTGTAAGTGAAAACAAGGACATAGCAGTCAATGAAACATTCTACTTCCTTTGCCTCAAAATTGAATCACATATGGATTTCACCTAGCATTAGGCAAAACAAATGTTTTCACATTGTTTGTAAGGATAAACAAATGCATATCTCTCAATGAAAAATGTGTCTTGCTTATTTTCAAAACAGAAGCACATCCTGATTTCAAAGACCATTAGCTCAAAGCAATGTTTTCATATTCATTGGAAGTGTCAGAAAATGCACAGCAGTCAATGAAATATGCATATTGCTTAATTTTCAAAACAGAAAAACATGCTGATTTCCCACAGCATTAAGAAAAACCTGGGTTTTATCATTATAATAAGTTCAAACAAGTTGATCACAGACAGTGAAACATATCTTCTTAATTTTCAGAACAGAAGTCAATGGTTTCCCACGGTGTAGGTAAAATCAGTGTTTTCACATTCATTATTAGTGAAAACAGGTACATTGTAGTCAATGAAATGTGTATTTGCTGAGTTTTCATAATTTAAGCATATCATGATTTCAAAGAGCTTTAGATAAACCAGTGTTTTCACATTGATTGTAATTGAATGCAAATGCTTTTCAGTCAATGAAATGTATCTTGCTTAGTTTTTAAAAAATGAAAACACCTACTTATTTCAGAGTGATAAGTAAAACCCAGGTTTTCAAATTCATTGTATGTGTAAACAGGTGCATTGCAGTCAATGAAACATGTACTTTGCAATTTTCAAAACTGAAGCCCATACTGATTTCAAATAGCAATAAGTAAAACCAGTGTTTTCACATGCATTTTAAGTGAAAAAAATACATAGCAGACAATGAAACACATATCTTGTTTAGATTTTAAGCATGAACCACATACTCATTTCAAAAAGTAAAACCAAAATTTTTCACATTCAGTGTAAGTGCAAAAAAGTCCATAGCAGTCAGTGAAACATGTATCTTGTATAGTTTTTTAAATGAATAAATACTAATTTCAAAGAAGTTTGGCAAAACCTGTTTTCCCATGCATTGTAAGTAAAAACATGTGTATAGCTGCCAATGAAACAGGTACCATGGTTAGTTTGCAAAACTGCAGCAATACTGATTTTAAAAGGCATTAGGAAAAAACAGTGTTTTTTCACTGATTGCAAAGGACAACAAGTCCAAGCATTCAATGAAACATGTATATTGCTTTGTTTTCAAAACCGAGCCACAAACTGTATTAAAAGAGCATTAGGTTATACCAGTGTTTCCACATTGGTTGTGAGTGAAAACAAGTCCTTAGCAGTCAATAAAACATATATTTTGCTTAGTTTATAAAATGGATACAAATACTCTTTCAGAGACATTATATAAACCCAGTGTTTTCCCATTGTTTGTAAGTGAAAAGAAGTACATAGTTGTAAATGAAATACATATCTTGCTTAGTTTTCAAACCTGAAACACATACTGGATTCACAGAGCATTAGGTAAAAACAGTGTTCTTACAACAGCATAAATGAAAACAAATGCAGAGCAGTCAGTGAAACCTGTATCTTGCTCACTTTCAAAACTGAAGCCAATACTCTTCTCACCAGGATTTAGGTGAAGCCAGTGTTTACTAATTGATTGTAAGTGAATACAAGTCCATAGCATTCAATGAAGCATTGTATTTCCATATTTTTCAAGTTGAAGCACATTCGTATTTCACAGAGCATTTTGTAAAATCACTCTTTTCATATTAATTTTAAGGGAAAACAAGTCCCTAGCAGTTAGTGAAACTTGTTCTTGATTAGTTTTAAAAACCAAAGCACATACTGGTTTCAAAGACTGCTAGGCAAAACCAGTATTTTCACATTGATTGTAAGTGAAAATAAATGCAGAGCAGTCAGGGAAATGTAATCTGTTTAATATTTAAAAAGAAGAACATACTGATTCCTAGAGCATCAGGTAAAACCAGTGTTTTCTCATTCTTTCTAAGTGAGAACAAGTATATAGCAGTCAACAAAATGTGTATCTCGCATAGTTTTGAAACTGAAGAAACTGAAGCAAATACTCTTTTCAGAGAGCCTTATGTAATACCGATGTATTCTTATTGGTTGTAAAAGAATAAAAGTCGCTGGCAGGCAATGAAACATGTATCTTTTTCAGTTTTCAATACAGACCCACATACTGATTCCCAGAGCATTAGGTAAAACCGGAGTTTCCTCATTGGGTGTAAGTGAAAACATTCCCATATCAGTTACTGAATCATGTATTTTGCAAAGTTTTCAAAACTGAACCACAAAATGATTGCAAGTAGCATACAGTAAAGCCTATGTTTTCATGTTCGCTGTAAGTGAAAGCCAGTGGATAGCAGTCAATGAACCACAAAACTTGCTTTGTTTTTAAAACTGCAGCACATAATGATTTCTGAGAGTTACATAAAACCAATGTTTTCACATTCACTGTTACTGAAAACAACTGCATAGCATTCAATGAAACTTGTATCTTCCTTCATTTTCAAAACTGAAACACCTGCTGTTTTCAGAGTGTTAGACAAAACCAATGGTTTTTCATTTATTGTAAGTGAAAACAAATGCATAGCAGCCAATGAATCATGTATCTTGCTTTGTATTCAAAACTGAAGCACATACTGTTTTCAAAGAGTGTTGGGTGAAATCAGTTTTCACATTCATTAAAAGTGAAAACAAATGCATTTCAGTCAATGAAACATGTATCTTGACTTGTTTTAAAAAAACATAGTGACTTCCAAAAGTATTTGGAAAAACCAGCATTTCCTCATGGTTTCTAATTGAGACCAAGTATATAGCAGTCAATGACACATGTAACTTGCTTATTTTCAAAATTGCAGCACATACTAATTTCAAAGAGCATTCAGTAAATTCAATGTTTTCACACTCATTGTAAGTAAAAAGGAAAGAGTTGTCAATGACACATGTATCTTGTGCAGTTTCAAAACAGAAACCCATACTGATTTAATGGAGATTTAGGTAAAACCAATGTTTCCTCATTGTTTGTAAATGAAAACAAGTCCATAACAGTCAATGAAATAAAATCTTGCTTATTCAGAAAATGGAATCAAATACTCTTTCAGAGAGTGTTAGGTAAAATCAATGTTTCTCATTGTTTTTAAGTGAAAGAAGTCCATAGCAATCAATGTAATATGTATCCTCCTTAGTTTCCAAACCTAAACCACATACTGGTTTCAGAGTGTTAGGTAAAACCAGTGTTTTCACAAAACTGTAAATGAAAACAAAAGCAGAGCAGCCAGTGAAACCCATACGTTGCTTACTTTCAAAACTGAAACCAGTAGCATTTTCAAAGAGAGTTAAGTGAAATCACTGTTTTCTCATTGTTTGTGAATGAAAACAACTCCATAGCAGACAATGAAACATATATATTGCTTAGTTTTCAAAACTGAGCCACACAGTGATTTTACAGAGTGTTAGGTAAATCTGGTGTTTTCACTTTTATTGTAAGTGAAAAAAATACATAGCATCTATAAATCATGTATCTTGCATAGTTTTCAAAACAGAAGAACATACTGATTTCCCTGAGGTTAGATAAAACAAGTGTTTTCTCATTGTAAGTGAAAACAAGGACTTAGATGTCAAAGAAGTATTCTATTTTCTTATTTTTCAAAATTGTTGCACAGATATTTCACAAAGCATTTTGTAAAATCAGTGTTTTCACATTCATTTTAAGTGAAAACAAGTACATATCACTCAAGGAAACATGTGCTTGCTCAGTTCTAAAAACCAAAGCACATACTGATTTCAAAGACCTTTAGGCAAAACCAGTGTTTTCACATTCATTTTAATTGAAAAAATACATAGCAGATAATGAAACACATATCTTGCTTAGTTTTTAAAACTGAACCACATATTGATTTCAAAAAGTGATAGGTAAAGTGAGTGTTTTCACATTCATTTTAATTGAGAACAAGTGCATAGCAGTCAATGAAACATGTATTTTGCTAATCTTCAAAATGGGAGCAAACACTCCCTTAAGAGTGTTAATTAAAACTATTTTTTTCATTGTTTTAAAGTGGAAACAAGCCCAATTCGTGCAATGAATCATGTATCTTGCTTAGTATTCAAAACTAAATCACATACTAATTTTAGAAAGCTTTTGGTAAAACCAGAGTTTTCTCATTTCTTGTAAGTAAAAACAAATGCATAGTGGTCAAAGACACATGCATCTTGCTTAGTTCTCAAAAGAGATATCCTGATATCCATGAGCATTAGGTAAAAGCAATGTTTTCACATTCATTGTAAGTGAATGCAAATGCATAGCAGTCAATGAAACATATATCTTGCAAGTTTTAAAAACTGGAGCACATAATTAATTTTAGAGCATTAAGAAAATGAAGAGTTTTCTCATTGTTTTTAATTGAAAATAATTCCATGGCTGTCAATGAAATATACATTTCCTTAGTTTTCAAAAATGACATAGGTACTGATAGCTCAGAGTTTTAGGAAATACCAGTGTTTTCAGATTCACTGTGAGTGTAATGAAATGCATAACAGTCAATGAAACATGTACCTTGTTTGTTTTCAAAGTAAAAGCTCATCCTGATTTTAAGAGCATTATGTAAATCTGGTGTTGTCACGTTCATTGTTAGTGAAAACAAATGCATAAGCACTCAATGAAACACATATTTTGCTTAGTTTTCAAAACTGTACAATATACTGAATTTGAACTGTGTTGGTAAAACTGGTGTTTTCACACTCAATGTAAGGGAAAACAAAAGCACAGCCATCAATGAAACATGTATCTTCCTTATTTTTAAAACTGAAGCACATACTGATTTCACAGACACTTACATTAATCCAGTGTTTTCACACTCACTGTATGTTAAAACAAATGCATCAAGTCAAATTAGCATGTATCTTGTTTAGTTTAAAAGTAAATCACATACTGATTTCACAGGACATTAGATTAAAACTAGGGTTTTCACATGCATTGTAAGTGAAAAAAATGCATAGCACTCAATGAAACCTGTATCTTGATTAGTTTTCAAAACTGAAGCAAATAATCTTTTCACAGGGCATTAGGTTAAAACAGTGTTTTCTCATTGTTTTTAAGTGAAAACAAGTCCTTAGCAGTCAATGATAGATGTATCTTACTTAGGTTTCAAAACTGAAGCCAATACTTATTTCACAGAGAGCTAGGTAAATCCAGTGTTTTTTATTCTTTGAAAGTGAAAACAAGATGATAGCAAGCAATGAAACATGTATGTTGATAAGATCTCAATGGAATTGAATACTGATTCTATACAACATTTGAAAAAACCAATGATTTACACATTGATTGTAAGTAGAACAAATGCATACCATTCAATGAAACATTTATCTTGCTTAGTTTTCAAAACTGAACCACATTCTGATATAAAAGAGTACTAGGGGAAGGAGGAAGATGGCATCGATGGTTTAGGTTTGCACTCACTGGCTCTCAGGTAGGGGGTGGCTGATTGGGAGCAAGAGCAGAGGAGCACAGGCTTTCTGGGGAGCTTGGGGCACAGGAATACTGACTCCATCGGTCTAGAGGCAGCTGGAGTGTGAGTTGAGCCGTGCAGCATAAAATCGTGGGGTCTTTTTGCCCCAGCAGGTAACACAGGGGGAGTGGTCCTGTGCCTGGGAGAGGGGTCAGGGAGGATCGTGGCCTCACCAGCGGACCTGTGAGGGGGGTGGTGGGCACCGAAGGTGGGAGTATCTGATGGGGTGGAGAGGGTTTCTGTGGGTTTGGTGGCCTGAACCCACAAGTAGTTTACAAAAAAAAATCAGCCAGCAGGAAATGACCACTAAGAGGGGACTGGAGAAACTGCTTACCAGGATGCAGATGCAAGGGATGGCAATGGC
>PVKH010002537.1:0-26909 GCA_004027955.1 Chaetophractus vellerosus
CTGCCCGTGGCGGCTTTTGCCTGTCCGTGGCAGCTTTTTGCCCTGCCCACGGCGGCTCCGGCCCGCCCATGGCGGCTTGCCATTCTCAAGGCGGTCTGCCCGCTAGGAGAGGTCCCCGGGAACCGAACCGGGCCCAGGGCCTCCCATGTGGTTTCCCAGCGAGCTCTTTATCCACTGAGCTATCTAGCCGGGCCCTTGGCTTCTTGCTTTTGTGACTTTTTCATCTTCTATGGATTCCTCTCTGAGCTCCTGGGTCTTTTCTTTCTCCTATTTATAAAGGACTTCAGTAAGGGGATTAAGAACCTACCCTGGGTCATACCTTACTGAAATAATCTAATTAAAGGCTCTTAACTGGAGTATTTTAATTAAAAGTTCCTACCTACAATAAGTTCACACCCACAGGAATGTATTGGATCTAAGGACATGATCTGCTGGGGCCCACCATGCTTCAAACTATCACAAAGATTTTTCCATCTAAATGCCTTTAATTATAAGGAGATAAGTAAGGGAGTGAAAGAAACTAGTGGTCCTGGGTGTCCTTAGGTATTGTGGAGAAAGGAGGGTTTGTTAAACAGATTTCTTTACCACAGGACTTCTTGGAGATCTTAATAGGAGCCCCTAATATGCATTGTGAGTCTGTAAGAGGCAGAAAATATTAGGCAGCCAAACTTCTTTGACCATGGTATCATCTTTTTTATAAGTACTTTGTGGGGTTAGCCTGCCATTAAATGTACTCAGAAATTGTAACCTAGGGCAATTTATTCTTTTCTGAAGTGTTCTGCCCCAAACACAAACCTTTACTCCTTATAGTAGTGTCCTTTTCAGTTCAAACTAATTCTATTTTAATTTAGGCCTTACCATCAGTCAGGATATTTTTCCTCTCCTCTCTTCTGCCTCATTCCTCATTCAATAAATATCTATTGAATACTTTTCATTTATCAGACACTAGATATAGGGAGAAAATTGTAAATATACATGGTCCCTACCTAATTCAATTCAATTCAATTGGAGAGATAGACTTTGTACATATAGTTATTTACAATTGTTTTAAAGGAGAAGGTATATTGGATAGTACAGAGGCATAAGAATTAGTTTGATGGGTTGAGGAGACATTTGTGAAGCAGTAAAATTTCTGATGAGATGTGAATAATGAAATGGACATGCAAAGAGCAAAAGAGTTCCTGAAAGAGGAAACAGAAGTGCAAACACTAAGATGAGAATTTTTGGTCATAGTCACAATTTGATAGGAGGCCATTGTGGTTAGAACGGTGTGAATGAGTGTAGAAAACAGCATGTATTGAGGTGGTAGAGTCAAGCTTTTTGAATTTTAATGAAGAGCAATTGAAGATTATGAAAATGTTTTGAGTAGGGAGTAAAAAGATAAAAAATTCTCTTATACCACATTTTGTTTATCCATTCATTGGTTAATGGACACTTGTCTTGTTTCTGTCTTTTGACAGTTGTGAAATAATGCTGCTATGAACACTGGTGTGCAAATGTCTGTTCACATCCCTGATTTCAGTTATTCTGGATCTATTCCTAGAAGAGGGATTGTTGGATCATACAGCAGGTCTATGTGTAGCTTCCTGAGGAACTGTCAAACTGTCTTTCACAGAGCCTGCACCATTCTACATTCCCACCAACAGTAAAGGAGTGTTCCTATTTTCCCACATCCTTTCCAGCATTTGTTGTTTTCTGTTTTTTTTTTCAATAATGGCCATTTTACAAGGTATGAAATGATATCTCATTGTAGTTTTGATTTGTATTTCCCTAATAGCTAGTGATATTGAACATTATTTTTCATGTGCTTTTTGATCATTTGTATTTCCTCTATTTAAGTCTTTTGCCCATTTTTAAATTGGGTTGCTTGCCCTTTTATCATTGAGTTGTATGATCACTTTATATAGAATGGAAATCAAACCCTTATCAGATATGAGGTTCCCAAATATTGACTCCCATTGTATAAGCTGCCTTTTCACCTTCTTGACAATGTCCTTTGAAGCACAAAAGTGTTTAAGTTTTAGGAGGTCCCATTTTTTTCTTTCATTGCTCATGCTTTGGGTGTAAGGTTTAAGAAACCACCACCTAGGACCAGGCGATGAAGATATATCCCCACATTTTCTTCTAGAAGTTTCATGGTTCCAGCTTTTATATTTCAGTATTTGATTCATTTTGAGTTAATTTTTGTACAAAGAGTGAGATAGGAGTCCTCTTTCTTTCTTTTGGTTATGTATATCCAGTTCTTCCAGCATCGTGTGTTGAACAGATTGTTCTGCCCCAGGTGGGTGGATTTGATAGCCTTGTCAAAAAATCACACAACCATACATGTGAGGGTCTATTTCTGAACAATCAATTTGTTTCCATTTGTCTACATGTATATCTTTATAGCAGTAACATGCTGTTTATACTACTGTGGCTAAGTAATATGATTTAAAGTCTGAAAGTGAAAGTCTTCCAACTTTGTTCTTCTTTTTAACATGTTTCTGGCTATAAGGGGCCCCTTACCCTTCTAAATAAACTTGATAATTTACATTTCATTTACTTTTTTAAAAAGGTTGTTCGAATTTTTATTGGGTTTACATAGAATCTGTAAATCAATTCTGATAGAATTGTCATCTTAATGATATTTAGTCTTCCAGTCAATGAACACAGAATGTCCTGTGTTTAGGTCTTCTTTGATTACTTTTAGCAATACATTGTAGTTTTCTGGATACAGGTGCTTTATATCCTTGGCTAAATTTATTGCTAAATATTTAATTCTTTTAATCACTTTTGTAAATGGAAATATGTTCCTGACTTCTTCCTCATATTGCTCATTACCAGTATATAGAAACATCACTGATTTTTGTCTCTTAATCTTGTATCCTGACACTGCTTTATTGGACAACTGTGGCGATAGTGGAGCATCCTTGTCTTGTTCCTGATCTTAAAGGGAAAGTTTTCAGGCCTTCACAATTGAGAACAGTGTTAGCTATGGGTTTTTCATATATGGCCTTTATCATGTTGTTAACGTGTTTTTTTTAAATCAAGAAATGATGTTGTATTTTGTCAAATACCTTTTCCGCTTCAGTCAAGGTGATCATGTAATTTTTCTTCCTCAATTTATTAATGTAATGTATTACACTGATTGATTTTCTTGTGTTGAACCACTCTTGCATGCCTGGGATAAAACCTGCTTGATCATGAGTAATAATTCTTTTAATGTGTTGTTGGATTCAATTAGCAAGTATTTTGTTGAGGATTTTTGCATCTGTATTCATTAGGAAAATGGGCATGCAATTTTCTTTTTTGTTATATCTTTATCTGGCTTTGATATCAGGGTGATGTTGGCATTATAGAATGAGATTGCTAGTGTTCCCTCTTGCTCAATATTTTGGAAAAGTTTGCACAAGAATGGGACTAAACCTTTTTGAATGCTTGGTAGAATTCACCTGTGAACCATCTGGCCCAGGGCTTTTCATTTTTCAGAGGTTCTTGATAACCGTTTCAATCTCTTTACTTGTGTTCTAGTCAGGGTTCTCTCGGGAAACAGAATCAACACGAGATCTCTGTTAAAAATATAAGATTTTATAAGAGTCTCTCATGTGACCGTGGGGATACACAAGTCCAGGTTCTGCTGGCAGGCTGCAAGCCAGGGGCTCCGATGAAAGACTGATGAAGGGTCCTCGATGAGTTTGCTCTGATGAAAGACTGATGAAGGGTCCTCGATGAGTTCCTGGGAGAAGTTCACTGTCAAACGGCGAGCTGGGAAATTCTCTCCGAATGTTGAAATCAGTTCCCTTTTATAAGCAGTCAACTGAATGGATAACAGAGTCATCCATTCTTGATCCAATCTTGCTGATTGATGCAGATGCAATCAGCCATCCATGCAGTAAACTCAATTAGCCCCAGGCTTGCTGGACCCAACAGCTGGGCACAATTACCTGGCCGAGTTGACACATTAGCCTAACCATCACAACTTGTGATTAGCTTGTTGGGGTTTTCTATTTCTCCTAGAGCCAGTGTAGGTTGCTTGTATGTTCCTAGTAATTTGTCTATTTCATCTACATTGTTTAGTTTGTTGTTGAACAGATGTTCATAGTATCATCTTATGATTGCTTTTATTTCTGTGGGATCAGTAGTGATGTCCCCACTTTCATTTCTGATTTTATTTATTTGCATCTTCTCTCCTTTTTACTTTGTCAATTTAGCTAAGTGTTTGTCAATTTGGTTGATCTCAAAAAAACAACTTTTGGTATTGTTAATTGTCTCTATTTTTTTCTGTTCTCAATTCCCTTACTTTCTGTTAGATCATTATTTCTATCCTTCTGCTCACCTGGGATTCATTTGCTATTCTTTTTCTAGTTCCTCCAGGTGTGTACTTAGGTAATTGATTTTAACTCTCTCTTCTTTTTTAATGTAAGCACTGAAGGCTGTAAATTTCCATCTCAGCACTTCCTTAGCTACATCTCATAGGTTTTGATATGTTGTGTTCTCATTTTCATTCATCTTGAGATATTTACTGATTTTTCCTGCAGTTTCTTCTTTGACTCACTGATTATTTGAGTGTGTTGTTTAATATCTTCATACTTGTCATTTTTTCCTTTTTCTGCCTGTTGTTGATTTCCAGCTTCATTCCATTATGGCCAGAGAAAGTACTTTGTATAATCTCAATCTTTTTAAATTTGAGATTGTTTTGTAACACAATATATGGTCTATCCTGGAGAAAGAGCCATGACCACTTGAGAAGAATATATATCCTGTTGCTTTGGAGTGTGATTTTATGTATATGTCTATTACGCTTAGTTTATTTGTCATACTATTCAAGCTTGCTGTATCTTTATTGATCCTCTTCCCAGATATTCTATCCAATGCTGAGAGTGATGTGTTGAAGTCTCCAATTATTATTGTAGAGACATCTATTTCTCCCTTCCATTTTGCCAGTGTTTGCCTCATGCAATTTGGGCCTCCTGGTTAGATGCATATACATTTATGATTGCCACTTTTTTCCTGGTGGTTAACCCTTTTATTAATATATAATGTCCTTCCTTGTCTCTAATAATAACTTTCCTTTTAAAGTCTATTTCATCCAATATAAGCATAGCTACTCCTGCTTTCTTTGGTTACGGCATGCATGGTATATTTTTTCCCAGCATTTCACTTTCAATTTATTGGTATCCTTGGATCTAAGGTGAGTCTCTTGTACACAGCATATAAATAACTGTAGCCATTCGATGTAATTATAAACTCCAAAAATTGATATTGAATCATGCTTGTAAACTGATCTGTTCATCTGGTCATGATTAGGTTATGATTAGGGTGTTAACTGGGCCATGTCAGTAGGGTGTTGAGCCCCTCCCCTCTGTGGGTGTGGTCTCAAGTATAAAAGGCAAGGCAAAAGACAGAGGGAGCAGAGTTAAGAAGCAGATTTTTGAGAAGCAGTTCTGTTGTTGGAGAGGATGCTCCTGCAGAAGAGAAGTGAGATGTTTGCCTGATAGTCTACAGCTGACCTTGTGGAGCAAGCAGAGGAGCTAAGCCTGGAGAAAAACGCAGCCCTGGGAAGAGAGGAACTCAAGAAGCCTGAACCCTGGCAAACATTGGCAGCTGTCTTGCTCCAACAAGTGGCAATGGACTTTGGTGAGGGAAGAAACTTATGCTTTGTGGCCTGGTAACTGTAAGCTTCTACCCCAAATAAATACCTTTTATAAAAACCAACCAATTATTGATATGTTGCAAAGGCACCCCTTTGGATGACTAATACAATAGCTCATATATTCTTCTCCATTCTGCCAATCTATGTCTTTTGATTGAAGAGTTTAATCCATTAATATTCAATGTTTTACTGTAAGGGCAGTTCTTACTTCACCCATTTTGACTTTTGGGTTTTATCTGTCATATTTTATTTTCACCACTCTTTTTACACTTTCAGTTACTTTTACTGATATAATCTTCATTTCTAGACTCTCTTCCATGTCTCTCTCTCCTGTATTTTCTTTTCAGGATGCAGGCTCCCTTTAGTATTTCCTGCAAAGTTGGCCTCTTTGTTACAAACTCTCTCAGTTTCTGCTTATCTGTGCATACTCTAAACTTGCCCTCATTTTTGAAAGACAATCTTGCTAGAGATTCTTGGGTGGCAGTTTTTATCTTGCAGTATCTTAAGTATATCATACCACTGCCTTCTTGCATCATGGTTTCTGATGAGAAAGCAGCACTTAATCTTATTGAGCACCTTTTGTATGTGAGGAATTGCTTTTCTCTTGCTGCTTTCAGAATTCTGTCTTTCTCTTTGGTGTTTAACATTCTGATTAGTATGTGTCTCAGAGCAGGTCTATTCTGATTTATTCTAATTGGAGTATGTTGTGCCTCTTGGACACAGATATCTATGTTCTTCAATTGAGTTGGGAAATTTTCTACCGTTATTTCCTCAAGTATTCCTTTATCCCTTTTCCCTTTTCTTCTCTCTGGAACACCCACAGCATGAATGTTTTCAAGCCTCTTGTCATCATGCAGTTCCCTGAGACCCTGTTTAATTTTTCCCATTCTTTTCTTGATCTGTTCTTTTCTGTGTCCTTTTCAGAGCACTCTCTTCAAGCTCACTGATCATTTCTTCTGCCTCTTCAAATCTGCTCTTATATGCCTTCTGTGTATTTTTAATTTCATTTATTACATCTTTCACTCTCATAAGACATTATATTTTTCTAAGTATGTTTTCAAGTTCTTCTTTGTGCTCACCCAGTGTCTTCTTAATATCCTTAATCTCTTTAGCTATCTCATCAAATTTATTAAGGAGATTTATTTGTACATCTGTGTTTATCTGTCTCAATTCCTTCCTGTCATCTTGAGGTTTAGTTTGTTCCTTTTATTGGTCCATATCTTCCTGTTTCTTCATGTGGCTTGTAATTTTTTGTTGTTTTTTCAGCATCCAATTTATTTGATGTGTTTATTCTGCTCTTAGTTTCTCTCTTAGTCTAGTGCTTTTTATTTGCTTGGTTTGTGCTACAGCCCTTATTTGATACTTGGTTCAACTTATTTTGGAACTTCATAATGACTCATGTTTAGCCAATATTAGTTTTTTCAGTTCTTTTTCATCTATTTCTTGCCCTTTTTTCCTTTGCTGAGGATGGAGTTAGAGCCAAGAGTACATTGATACTGTAAATCATGGAAGCTGAAGCTGCCTACATTTCCCCAGGAACTGATGAAACTTATCCCACCTTTCCCCTGTCAAGGTTGGGACCTAGCCACAATTGTGTGCAGTGATCCAAGCTGTGCCAGCCAAGACCATCTGAAGTTGTCTGGAGAGACTGATGAAGCTCCTTACTGTTTCCTTGCCTGCTTGGGGTAGGGATAAAGCTGCAGATGTAGGCAGTAAACAAAGTTGAGTCAGGCTAAACTGACTGCAGTTGCCCAGATAGACTGACAAAAGCACTGGCCCCCTTCTTTCCCTGTCAGGGGTGGGGGTGGAGACACAGGTATGCCCACAATCTAGTCCATACGGGCTGAAATCTACTGCAGTTGCCTAGGGAAGCTGTGGGAGCCTTGTTCTTCCTCCTGCCCTATCAAGGCCAGGGATGCAGCCAGAGGTGTGCCCAAGAATATAGTCTGTGTCTTCCATATGCACTTGCAGTTGCTCGGAGAGGCTGAGGGAACACTGTCACTCCATCCCTGTAGCAGCAGGGATGGAGCCTCAGGTGTGTCCAACAGTTTAGTCTGTGTGGGCCAAAAGTGACTACAGTTGCCCAGAGAGGCTGAGGAAGCACTATCCCTCCTACCTTGTATGGGGTGGGGATGGAGCCACAGATGTACCAAACAATCTTGTCTGTACATGCTGAAAGCACCTGCAGTTGCCTGGAGGGGCTGTCCTATTAGGGGTGGGGATGGAGACACAGGTGTGCCCAAGAATTTTGTCCATGTGGGCCAAAAGTGCCTGCAGTTGACCAGAGAGGCTGAGGAAACAACAGCCCCATCCTGTCCTATTGGGGGTGGGGAGGTAGCCACATGGGTCCCCAACATTCTAGTCCATGCATGCTGAAAGTGACTACAGTAGGCCAGAGAGGCTGATGCAGGGCCCCCTACCCCCCAGCTTCCTGCCTGCCATAGGTGGAGCTGGAGCCCAGGCTAGAGCAGCAATCAGAGCTGGGTGGAAAGAAGTTGGCTCCTACCATCACTGATTTTCAATCAGCTCTGTTTCCTTCATACCAGAGGTGGAGTTTAAATGGAGGTTACTGGACTATTTCTGTCTTGGAGAGGCTCCATCATTAGCTGTACTTTGGATTGGACTTTAGCCAGCCGGATTTACTAATCATTAGCTGAAGTCTGTGCCTTTCCATTTATTCCTCTCCTGTTTTTGGGAAATGGACCTTCCAACTCCAGCCAGGGAAGAGCTCCCTAGGTGTTTTGCACTGCCGGCAGGGGTGGGAACTGGCTTCCATGGCATAGTGTGCGCTACTCACAAATCTTCACTGCAGATGGGCAGTCTCCTCCCTCTGTTCTTCCAAGGATGTTACAAGATGCTCTTCTGGTCTCCTGGAGCCCCTCAAACAGGTGATTCAGGTTGCTCTGGGTGATTCCTAACTGTACTGTAGGAGGAGATGACTCTTGGAGCTTCCTACTCTGCCACCATTTTGCCCCTCCCTCTGAAGTATATGTATTTTAATGTGAGATAATCTTTTAGTGAAATAGGAGATATCAGCCAGACATTGGCATTGTACATATATTGGATGTATAAGTAATTTCTCATAGTTATTTCAAATCATAGGCAGCTAGCTGTCTACTCTGCTTGTGAACTTAAATGGTAACATTTTGTCACTTTTCAATTCCTGGGTCATTAGCACTTTAAAAGGGTCAACATTAAACACACACACAACAAACAGAATTTAAACTTTAAGTGTCCCACTTATGATTTTAAATTTATATACTTTTGAAGAACCATTTAGTTTCTGTTCCTCATATATACTTATGTTATCTATAGCATTTACGCAAAAAAGAGAAAAATTAACATGTTTCAAATAAGAATGAGGAAAGTGCCTCTAACAGCTGCTAGTTTGTTAACACTCTTCCTATTAACTTATTTGTGTTCCTTATTCAGGTCATATTGGCCAAATTTTGCAATACATGCTAGCTGTTACTGAGTTCAGTGAGCAGCTCTGTTTGCAAAGATATACAAATTGTATTTTAAATGATATCTTAAAGTAGGAAACATGGAAAGCAGAAAGAATAATCGGAGTTTTAGCCATGACCATTTATGGTTCTTTATAATTGGTGGAAATATGGAAAGCAGAACAAGTACTCTTTCATATTGCAAAAGCAGTTGTTTCCTTGTGGGGTTGTTCAAAATAAATATTATTGGCAAGATCACCTGAGCATTTGTTTAATATCGTGCAAATGTCATATGAATTCTCAGCATTATTTTGCTTGTCTTCAACAAGTTTTCTTCCCTTTAGCTATGAATATGCTTATTTCATCTTCTTTAGAAAGGAAACATTCTGTTCACTATGACTGAGCCACCATTTAAAAATGTATATTGTTCTTAAAAGCTGAAAAAATCATAACTATTTAAAATTATTGCTTCATTTAACTTTTTGGAATAGAGAGATATAAAAATTAAATAATACTTATGCATAAGGACTTGAGTTATCTTTAATTTAATGCTTGTTAAATTTCCCAGAGTCTAACACCATGCAAATTATATATCTATTTATCCCCCATGATCTTTCCCCTAATCAGAAGGCTCATTATTTCAAAGAAATTCTCAGATTTTTTACTTTAATGTTTAAAATCATTGTAAAAGCAAATGCTACAGAAAGTAAGGCCAAAAGTTATAATTCTTCAGTTTTGAAGTATTAATATATTGTTCCCTTTTCATCATTTTCAGGAACTAGAATTCAGATAAATTCTGTCATGTCAACACATATTTATAGACTGCTCAGGATAGCAGGAAGTATGATGGAGATTGTAAGCAAAATTGAAGATGCAATTCTTGTTCTAATAGGAAAAGTTTTGTATACTGTGTTAAAACTTAGTTCAAGTAAAAAGTAACCTTTCATTACTCTGATATGCGTAAGTTTATGTGTACGAGTGAATGTGTATGTGTACATTAAAGGACCAAGGAATATCATGAGCTGAGGCACAAAAGCCATAATGAACACATTTTTGATGAAGATAGGTCTTCTTGCCTGGTTAGAACATAGATTTGATGTAGATAAGACTTGAGTTATATTAGAATACGTGTAGGAGGGGAGATTACTGCAGGCTTCAAATGCTAGTAATGAAGGTGTAGCTCAGGCTGATGAGTAATAGGTGGCTTATTAAAGAAGACCTAGAGGCCAGCAGCTTGCCTGCCTGTCTGGGCTTGGCAATTTGCTACTTATTATTCTCCACGTTCTAACCACACTTTATTCTAATAACATGTATCACTCCATCATACATTGTTATAAAAGTATTTGTTTCAGTTGTTTATGGTTTATCTCTCTGAGCAAAATATCCTCATTCCAGGACAGAGCTTACCTTTGTTCCCTGTTACTTCCTTAGTGTTTAGAACCATCCATGCGACATAAATAAACACTCAGTGCAAACTTGTTAATTGGATGAATGAAACAATGACCTTGAGCAATGGTTTAACATTTCTCTAACTCGTTTTCATTATATGGATGTGGTGCAGATAATGATGATGCTATGACAGTAATAGGTATAAGGTATTAGTTATTATGAGGCATACATTTTCACCCTTAACACAGTGTTCTGCATATAAAAATTTTCAATAAATGTTGGATATTATTTTTCTTATTATTGCATGTTCTTGCACTGAAAACAACATGTGACAACATTCAAACAGGGATTTTGTAGGTTTATTTTAGGATGTTGATTATTTACAATTTATCCAATAATCATGTTGGAAACCCAGAATTATCTACATGGTAGTTGGCCCTCAAAGAACTAATAATTTCTTTGAAACTAGGCTAAAGTATAAAAGTAGTAAACAAAGAAGGCAATATATAAATTGAGCGGGCCAGTATGTGCAAAAGCATCTGGAAGAAGGATATAGTGAGAGCAAACCCAAGAATAATCAGAGGAGGCTTGAGGGAAGACTTCAGAGGGAAGTAGGCATTCGACTTGAGGGTTGAGGAAGGAATAAGCCTGATTTGGATCCATGAGGAAGAAAGGAACATCCCTCATGAGAGGAACAAGGCAAACAAGGGCACAGAGTTCAGTCAGAATGACTGTGGTATGTCCATGTGATGGGAGGACATTGAATTAAAAAAAGAAAGGTGGGCATTTGGGAGAGTACTAAACTTGGATATGGAGGATAACAAATCCTTCAATAAACATGAAGGATGCTGAAAGTCAGGCAGAGTTTAGTTTTAATGGAGGAAGAAAGAGATAGTTGCTGAAGTTTTCTTGCTTTTGTTTGTGCAATAAAGTCCCAGAAAGATTGGAATTAAGTGAAGAAGAGTTTGGGATTAGGGAAGTTAGGTAGGATACTGTTGTTGTTGTTGTTTCTGTCCTCCATTCCATCCTTTACTTCCCTTCTTTAATACTAAACCAATCATACTAAGATACACAATTTTGTACTTTTCTGCTCAAATTCTGATTGTCTACCTACAGCTTCATGATCAAGTTCAAGTTCATGAAGCAAGGCATTCAAGGTCCACAGTAAGTCAGGCTCAACATATTTCTAGCCTCATCTCCTTACAGCCCTCCAAACTCTAACAAGTAATACAAACCCATCCCTACTACACAAAGCTCTCTCCATGGCCCTGAATAAGCTATGGATATTTTCCTCACTGTCTTTGCTCACACTGTTACACAGCCTGGCCTATCTTTTATCTTCTCATGTGATCTCCAACTCATCCCTTTAGACTTACCTCAAGCCTTTTCTAATATGCTTCTTAACTCATGCTTTGAGTTCTCTCTTTTTTTCCTTCTGTAACAACTTATACACCTTGTACTTGTAGCATTAGACTTACTATGTTTCAACTGTGTGTTTATAATCCTACTTCTCAAAAACCTTTCGATTTTTGAAGTTCAAATTATTTTATATCTATGGGACCTAGCACTGTGAGTTATACTGTAAGAAATTAATAAATGGTTGTTTAATGATGTAGAGGGGAGATTATAGAATGTCATGATTTAGTGAAAGGCTGGCAAACACAAGGCACTAAGAAACATGGAACAAAAGTGTTGCTGCATACAGCGATGAGGTCATCATTAAGTGAAGTTGGCTCAGAGTAGACGGCAAGGTTGGTGTTAAATTGAAGATATCATAAGGTTATTTCAGAGAAAATATTCTGACACACTTGAAAATACAAAGGTAGCTCTCGAGCTAGGGAGAAATATACATATTAGGCCGGCATACCTTTCTTTGGAGGTGATAGGTAAAAAACAGACTAAGTATGGACTCAAAGAATTAATATGGAAAGAAACGTGAGCATTGTGGTGTGAAAAGAGCAATGAAATCAGTGGATTAGGAAACAGTGATAAGAAGTGTAAACTGAGAAGTTGAAAGAGAATAAGAATGACTGGTGCAGAATACATTTAAGTAAATAGTAATCAATACTATCAAAAATATATTAGAGAGAAGCAAATGTGGCTCAAGTGATTTGACTCCCATCTACCATATAGGAGGTCCAAGTTTCAATTCCCGGGGTCTCCTGGTGAAGGCAAGCTGACCCGCATGGCAAGCTGGCCCATGCGGAATGCTGGCCCACATGGACTGCTGGCCTACGAGGAGTGTGGCCCGTGCAGGAGTGCTGGAGCAGCAAGATGATGCAACATAAAGAGACACAGAGGAGAGATAATAAGAGGCGCAGCAGACCAGGGAGCTGAAGTGGGGCAAGAGATTGAACACCTCTCTCCTACTCTGGAAGGCTCCAAGATCGGTTCCTGGTGCCACCTAAAGAGAAGACAAACAGACACAGAAGAACACACAGCAAATGGACACAGAGAGCAGACAGCAAGCACAAAACAATGAGGGGGGCAATAAATAAATAAATAAATAAATCTTAAAAAAAACTATCAGAGATCAAAGGAAATGAATCTCACAAACAATCAGGAAGAAATCATTGATAATTTTAGGAAAAAAATTTCAACAGTGTGACAGGTATGAAGGATGTGAAATTCAGCTAACAAAGGAAGTTGTTGAGCAGGAATTGCAATTTTCTTAAGTGGATTTAAGCTGTGTCTACAACTTCAAATCTTGTTAAGTATGAGTATCCCATCTGCAGGTAATTTGTTTTTGTATGATGTTACTGCATTCTAAAGGCTGAGTTTGCCACTTCAAGTTCAGTCATGGGAAAAATAAAACATATTGGAAGTTTGGGAACTCGTCAGTTGAGTTTTTCATTCCCTTGTCAGTCACTTTTGAAGATTTCAGATTTAGAATTCCTTTTGTAAACCTTGTTTTTCTCATGGGTAGTTCTATCCATGGACATGTTCCTGGCTATAAACTCTAATAGAGTTAGAATTTGTGTGTTAGATCTGCCGAAGTATTAAAAGGAACATTTCTCAAAATGTGTTCCTCAGAACACTAATGCCATAGGATGTTAATAGGTGCTATATGAAAAAAGAGTTACCATAGTCAAATATGTTTTCAAAATGCAAGTTTAAGCAAACTCAAACTGCTTTCCTTAATATAGGACTCCTCAGAACTTATAGCATGCACACTGCAACTCTTGAATAAGTAATTATAACTGCAATTGTTTCCCATACGTTTTTGACCATGAAGTCATTCTTTCTTGAAACACATTCTGGGGCATGGTGACCTAGAAGTATTTTGTTTAATATTTTCCAGCTTCTTTTTCTTCCAAATAATTGTTGTATTGTATTTATATGTTATATAACATAGTAGAAAAACAATATATCACTTGACCATGAATTATGCTCTTGTATTAATAAATGAACTGCATATCTTCCTTCTTTCCTTCCTTCCTTGCTTCCTTCTTTGCTTTCTTCATATGTTCCCCCAAATTAGGAGATGGTTGCAAGGGACTTCCCAGTTTTTGCTTAAAATAAAGAATTTGTACTACTGAATTGGCTTTTGATGAATAACTATATATGGAAAAATATAAAATAGCTCTTTGGAAATATCTTTAAAATAATCTGTGGAACTGGGATATCTAAATTTTCTCATTTCCATTTTGCAAGTTCTATAATTCTATGTTTCTAAATTTCTTTGAAAACATATGAGAGTTTGAAATGCTTGCATGCATCAAACTCTTTAATGCTGAGCCTTGCTGTGATTTTTCTCACAGCTATTTAATCAGATATTGACTGCAGTAGATCTCCTGTGGATTCATGAGGAGTCATATGTCCTTAGCAAAGACTTGTAGGGTAACTCTGCACTAGATCACCATCACCCACCTTCATTTATGTTTTTGAAAAAGGGAAGCTCTTCCAAATGTTTCCAATTTTTATTCTTCTTCAGTGCTGTGCAGATACTTCCCATGAATGTTCTTATCTCATCCATCGTGACTTTTTCTGTCCTTCTACTTGTTTCCTGCCTTACATGCTACTCTACAATAAGCCCTCTCCCTCTCCGGCTCTACTCTGGACACTTAGTTGTTCCCCTCATTCCCTTTGGTTTCTGTGGCAGTCTCCTCAGTGGCCCGAGGCTCTCATCTTGCTTCATAGCAAACTCCCTTATGCTCACCGTTTTTGACTCGCAGCTTTTAGTATGTCTCAGTGCTTTGCTGGGGTATGTTTGGCTTCCTTACATTTTTTTAAGCCACTATAAAGAAACACTGACATTATCTATTTGAATGATCCCTATTATTTTTTATAAAACCATTCCTTTTGTGAAACTTACCTTTTCAAATTCCAGCGTAAATTGACCATTTGGAATTCTTTATTCCTGTGGTCTAAAGATCTTCTTTATATACTCGTGCAGCAGAAGGGCACTGGAAAGCTTAAGCACAGACTCTAAAGGGCTTCTCTGTGCTGTGGTGAAATTTTAACCACTGCTCATGCCAAACCTTACCCAAGCAGTAGACTAAATTAGTCTTCTGCCCTTTCCCTGCTCTGATTGCCTGCCATAGAAACAAAAAGAAAGGGCACTCCCTTCCCTAAACAGGCAGCTACATCAGATGGAGTTACTTAGACTAAAGTCACAGGATGACTGACCATGCCTATCCCAGAAGCATAAAATATTCTTAGTGATTGAGATATAAAAGAGCCAGCTTTAAGTGTTTCATTAAAATCACTGCAAATACTATGCATAACAATTTACAAAGAACTCATGAAGCTGCTTGTTTAATAAATGAGGTTCATCTATAGCAAATGGCTTGGTACAACCAAAGTGGCTCTAATCAAATCGGGGACAGATGAGTTCTCTAGATGTAGCTTATTTCATTAATTTACTACTGCTTAGGGTTCATAGTCAATGGCCAATTGATATTATTTGTGACAACACTAAATAAAACAAGTAAAGGAAAATAAGTTGTGTGATGTATTGCAAAGATAAATCACAACCCGGCATGTGGGGAGATGAAACCCTCCAGCAGAAGCACTTAGCACACTTCATTTGATTCCCATTCGTCAGCCTCAGTGCCGGTGGCTCAAAAAGAATGCAAAGGTAAATGAACACCAAAATATGATTTACAGCACTGGGAAACAGTCCTACCCAAATAAATCAAGGTTCCACTTCATTTCAGGCATTGGTTTATTCATAATACCAGGCTTTTACAATCAAGCTCTGACATTGTAAACAAACCCCAACATGACACACACGTGCACCAGGAGATAGGCATGATTCTGTGTGTGCATGGAGAACTAAACAGATTTAAAAGTAACAGAAGCCATTAGGTAAGTTTGAAAAGGAAATGGGCAGTATATTTTAAAAGATCTTGCTGGTTTGAAAACAATGTTGTTGCATTCTGCTTAGATTGTTAGGGCAAAAGAAGCTGCTTCCACTTTTGGAATTTGTTGATTTAAAATGTTTATCTGGACTGTGTTTATATAAACAGCTTTGATGAAACACCTAGGAAGGCTACAAGTGAAGGTCCCTTCTATGTCCAAGTTTGTAAGAAATGAGCTAAGGAGGAGATAAAAGAGGGAAGAGGAGGGATAAGTGGATCTATTCAATGGGGGCTCCTATAAAATGGTTTGAATTTTTTCTAGGACTAATAGATTATAACTGTCAGCTTACTACAGGCAAACTTTCCATCTGATGTAAACTGAAAACAATACAGGTTGAAGCTGAAGGGCTCTCTGTCATAAACATATCTCTCTTTAAGTAATTACAGGTGGCTGAATACCATAAACTTAATTCTATATTGATTTTTTCTATTAATAATAAACTTAAAAGGAGGAAAAATATTCAAAAGAAAACCAACCAAAAGAAAAGTTTAATGTGATAGAATTTTAGAACTGGAAGTGTCCTTATAGATGATTTAGAGGTCCATTAACCAAATTCCACAAAAAAGAAAAACAAGAATCCCAGGAGGTAAAATGAGTTATCCAAGGCCACAGCATGGTTTAATAACAGAGCCAGCCTCCAACCCTGGGCTCTGGCTCTTCATTCAGTGAATTCTGTTAGTCCATTCAGCTCAAGGGTCGATCACACACCAATGATTAAAGTGAAACTTCATAAAAGAGCTTTGAATTTTTAGAAATGTTTAAGAGTGCAAGTGATGAATTCTTTATATTCCAGAGCTTTATTGGAATACGTAAGCAAGACGATCTCCACCGTTTTACATATTCTAAGTGTGTGCCTCATGGACTTTTAGTTTTAGGTATTCTGATGTTCTTACAAACTTATAGCAATGCTTTATTTGGCTTGATTATATTAAAGCAAATTTCCCAGTAAACATTTTGTGTGATTTCCAATGTGGAATTGTTCTTCCTGAGTTTATATTAAGCATTATTGCACTTAAATGGCTTTCATTTTCCTCCTTCTTAATTGGTCCTGAGAAAGATACACTGGGCTAAGTGGTGCCCACTTAGGGCCAAGTTTCCAAAGATTGTGAATAGACTGTTTCCTCTAACAAGCTGCAATGCAACTGCCTTGAGAAGCACTGACAGCCAAGTGCAAAGTGTTTTGTGTATATATATCTTTCCTGGGACATAATGTAACACTTCTGTTCAGTATTTATACTCAGATACTGCTTATATCATTGAGAGTTAATATTTTATCCTTAGTTGCAGGGTATTACAAATTACCAAACCCACATAACCACACCACCTGAAGTTAAGATTATACATTGCCAAGGTTTAAATAGGTGTTTGCCTAAGAGCAGCATTCTCCATAGAAAACAAGTTTTCAGAAGGAAAGCAGAAACAGTTGGGTTTTCATTCTATTACCATTGAAATTGCACTTCTTTCTGTTGTTAATGATTGAATAAATCAGAATTTCAGTGGTATATTCTCAGCATTTTTTCCTATCTATTCCATCTGTTATGAGAAAGCACAGGCATCTTGAGAAATAGCCCACTTTACCGTCAAAAAGTATAGCCTGCAAATTTAAGCTCTTTATTATGGGATAAAAATAACCATAAAACAAACAAGCTCTCCTTGAATATTTGTGTCCTGGTTGGAGAGCTCTTCCACGCCCTTGAAGGGTTTTGGCTGTAAAATACCCTGAAAAACAATTTCTCACAGTCCTAGCACACATGTAGGAAGCTGTTCCTCTCATTCTGATTAGCCTGACTACAGGTTTGCTTGGGGATCAAATAAACTATCTCACTTCCCAAACCCCTTCGAGGGAAAAAAGGTCTCTCACGCTATTTGTAGGTTTCTGTACCAGTTACTGAAATTCAGGTGGGGTTTTTCACTTGGCCGGAACTGAACACAGAAACAAAACCCCAAAGAATGAGAAGGCTGTGGCACTGCTGTGAAATAAGATTCTGGTCTACCCTCCTGGTTCATGTTTTCCGACCTGTTACAAGCCATTTATTTTTATAACACCTTTAATGAAAATGACCTATAGAAATGATTTTTTCTGGTGCCGTGGTGAACTAAGGAAAGAAAAGTGAACTTGGAATTAGAGCTAAGTTTAAGTTGCCATCAAATAAATAAGAGGAATAAGTTTTGTAAGGAAAGAGAAGTTATTTTTTAAAAAGTGCTAATCTAAACAAAACAACAACATGCATAAGAGGAAGAAAATCTAGCTCTCCAACTATAATCCAACTCTAAGCCATTTGACCAATGGACATTCAACCCCAAGTCCCTACTTTGTCTTTCCAGTGTTTGAATGTTACCGTTGCTATAAATTTCTGTGCTTCAAAGTTTACATTTTAGTAACTTAATATTATTCCATTGACCTATTTTTAAAATATTGCCCCCAAATTTACAACCATTAAATATGTTAGTATTTTGAGTGACAGAGAGGCTGGTTTAACAAATTCTTTTCTTTCTTTTATTTATCTGATACTAAAGCTTGAGGGGGGTTTCTAAGTGTGCCTTCCAAACCCGCTTGTAGATTATTTCCTTGTTTGGCAAGAGTATGGAATTTACCATCACTTGGGAAAATCCTGAAGTCAAGCTGTGAAATTGAACAAAATTTTCATCAGCAAAAATTGAGTTTGAAAAACATGTGTTTCCCCTTTGGTAACAGGGGATATGAGGTAGATAGGAAGCAGGATTGGCGAGTTTAAACCTTCATTATTCTTTACTGTGTAACTGTTCGGCAGCAAGGAAAAGAAAGGGAGAGGAATGCCAGCTGCAATGCCCAAAGCAAAATCTTTATGAGAGTGAGTGATGGAGAAACAAACCAGGTGTCCAACCCCTTGATCTTAACACACAACATTTGTATACACAACAGAAAAGGAAAGAGAAGCCAAGAAAGGACAGATCACTGGGGAAAATGGAATAAGAAAGTAAAGAGTAAGGAATCTTAAGAGGCTGCTGAGCCTCACAGTGAGTTCGTAGAAGGCATGCTGAAAAAATAAGTCCAAGATCTGCATTTTCATAAAGGAAATAGCATAATTAGCTGTTTCTTTAAGTCACTGAAGCCCAGCCCAGAGGATACATTTTCGAGCATAACATAGCTTAAGTTTTTATTGCACTCTATATTACATTATTTGATCTCATCTGATGATACATATGCTAAGTCTGTAAGATAGGTTACAATTACTCATGAAGAACTTAATGCTCAGAGAGGTTAAGTCATTTTCCCACATGCCTGATTTAGGCTGGCAGTCCGGCTCTATAATTTTTTTTTATGCCACTGAACCAAACACATTTACACTAAAAAAGTAAAATTCCACTGCCCTGTCATTCTCAGAAGAAAATGAGTCATTTCGCATCCAATAAAGTAAACATCCTTGGTAAGAATTGATATTATTGTCTTAAGATAATAAATAGAAAATTAAGGTGAGTGTTCTTTCTGGCGCTCACACCTTAGGCATCAGCTCAGTCAGACCCAAAAATAAAGTAAATTTCCTGTTCCATTCAAATGTATTATTCATGACTATCCTTTAACTCCTGGGTGCTGACATTACACTGTGGACTTTACTTCTGTGTGAAAGAGAAAAATCAACGCTCTCACCATCATTACCATAAAAGACATTTAGTGAGGCCCCAATCTGTGCACCTGTTGTTGTTTTGCAAAGTGGGTTAGCAGACGTGATTTCTCTCCACTGGGATCTTAAAGACAAAGGAAGGCAACCGAAAGGACATACAGACAACTAAACAAGCAATGAGACTTGTACACAGGCACATATGTGCAAGCTCCTATTTGCATATGGAAATGTCGACTTTGTAGATTCAAGTTAATGATGTTTTGCTTTTGTCAATCCATTATGAATTGTCAGCTATTAAAATCTGGCCCCAAGTGGTGTCTCAGCGCAGTGACTTGCCTGATCCTGCTGTTCTGTTGTGTAGGTTCAGATCTCAACGCTCCTATTGAGCTTCAGGGAGTTCTTAGCTTATAAGGCTGTGCGAATATTCAGGGTCACTGATGTTTCTAAAAAACAGCTTAGCCAAACATCATTTCTTTTTTTTTAATTTGTAAAAAGTTAGTTTAACAACTAGTAAACCAAATAATCTGCCGGCCTCTACTCAGAGCTAGAGTTTAAAGAATCTCTGTGAATTGAAAATGAAGCTTGGAACAATTTCTATTTTGAATTTGGATAGAAGACAAGACAAAGTATAGCTTCCCTCTTTTCAGTTTTTCTACATAATAAGTACTATGAGAAACCTATTCTTACCTTAAAGAATCCTCAGGTAAAAAAAAAATGCATTATGCTTCATGGCATAATATGATGTATAAACCGAGGTGGAGCTTAGAAAACAGGAAGGTTATTGTCTATCTTCCACTTGTGCAGTAGCTAATAATTTTTTGATATAGTGGCTATGCAAGACAATGGACTAGGTGCTATGCACATATAATCTCATGTAATATTCTAATTGTACCATAGGATAGAAACTATTTTAATCCACATTGTACTAATAAGAAAACTGTAAATGTGTGGACCAAGGTCATGCAATGAGTAAGACCTGGAGATAGTTTGTAGTTATCGGAATACAAAGCCCATATATTTAATCTCTTCTTTTTATGTATACTCTAGGAAATAACTCTAAATGAATTCATCTTTGAAATTCCTTATTATCCTTGTCTTCAAATTCTTTCTAAAGAAGGTCTGCCTCATTGGGGAGGCACTGAATATTGATTATTATAAGGGCAGAGAATATCACACACCTTTCCCTTGCACATTAATTCTCAGCCTCTCCTCTTCCTCCATCCTCTGCTGCAGCAACCACTTCCTCATAAGTTCTGACCAGACTCACAAAGATGAACCTGACAGCATCTTGCATAGACCCTACAAGGCTTCCCTGGTGCTGCAGCGTGGTACCCAGAGCCAGTTACACAGGTTCAACTTGGCGATGTGGGGAAGTTCATGCCCACGAATGCATCCTTAGCAATGAGAACAGGAGCCAATGGATAAAATCTTCTCTTCCAGCTGAATAGTTCTGAGACAAGTTCACAAGTCTTCTTAAAAAGTCTGGCAAGATGGAATGCCATTTGTTTATGGTGGTGGACAATCCATTAATCCTGTATTTGATTTTCCTTCCTTGTTGCACTCCATTATCTCTAATTTTTGCCGGGAACCGATCCTGGGACCTTACGGAGTGGGAAAGAGGAACTCAATGTTTTGTACCACCTCAGCTCCCTGGTAGGCTACATCTCTTCTCTCTCCTCTGTGGCTCTTTTTGTTGCATCATCTTGCTGTGCCAGCACCCCGCATGGGCCAGCATTCCGTGTGGGCCAGCTCTCTGCTCTGGACAGTTCACCGTACATGTTAGCTTGCCTTCACTAGGAGGCCCCAGGAGTCAAACCCTGGACCTCCTATATGGTAGATGGGAGCCCAATTGCTTGAGTCACGTCTGCTTCCCAAGCTCTTTTTCCAAGTACTACATTCAGGGTATTTCAGGCAAAGACACAGGCATTGTGTTTTGTTTATTGTTATATGCCCATCTCCTAGTAATATACCTGGCATAGAGTATACAAGCAATGATGAAATTTTGTTGGATTTAAAAATATTGTTTATTATGAGCTTGGGTTAAAGGGAGTTAAGGAATTGTCACTTTTTTTTTTTTTTGCCATCTAGAAAAGTGTAATAATGCTTAGTTGTTGCTATGGATGTGTTGCCTTGAAGGCTAGGAAATTGGACAGGCTTGAATCCATTATGGTCACTTCTGGGGGTGGTAAGTGGGCATATGCTTCCAGAAAAAGTAACTGCTAATTCCCTTGATTCTAAGATCAGTGAAATCAGCACTATTGCTTTCTAATTGTAAGAGCCATATTCCTATTACTGAAATTTGTAATACAATTTCTACCACTCATTCCTTTTTCCCTTTAGCACAAAGTGTGCTCTGTAGTAATTGCCTTCCTTTTTTTCTGATGGAAGTTTATTCTTAAGCTACTGAAGAGCTCATATTCTAAAATGAAATAAACCCAGCTTATTGGTCCATGCCCAATTTGTCATCAGATAATCAGGTTTAAAAAGTAGATCATAATTAATATTAATTAAAACAATTTAAGAAGATTTTGTACGGGAAGCCACACACCAAAAAGCAATTGAAATTGAAGTCTTTCTCTCTGTTACTTCCTGATCAATGTTTGAATGCCTGTGGGCTTTCTGGCAATAAGGTGTTCTGGAGTCAAGGATTATAACAGGACTTCCTTCAAGAGCAATACATTCACTTAAAAATATGTAAATGTGTTTCACTTACCATTGACCTAAAGGTGAAAAGTTCTGTATCAAATTACTAACAGCCCAGATACCCATTCCCCTATTCTGATTCCAATTAAGAAGAGCTGAGAAATAAGCAATGCAAGAATGTTCATTTATATTACAGTGAAAAAGAAAGGAAGATTTACTAAGTGTTAGTCTCCATACAAAGCTCCACGATGGGGAAACAAAAAGAAAGGGCACTTTATGTTCCTTCCAAAAAGTATATGCTTTTATCACATTTGTTCTTCCTTTTTTATTCTCATGGCCACTACCACAATTACCTTATTTAGATCCTTTGTAAAAACCTTTTAATTGGATTCTCTGAAACTTGGAGTTTCCTTCTTGTGTCTTTGTACTGCTAGACTAACCATCCTAAACATTGTGATGGACATGGCACTACTATGTCCCCAAATTGGCAGTGGTTCGTTATTGCTCAGAGTGGATAATTCAAACTTTTTAATCCAAGCATTTATGAACTTCCAGAATCTTGTTTTTGGGTACCTTGCCAAACTTCTATCCCATAACGAATATGGCTGCTAGGAGAAACAAATAAAAATTATTTAACAATAAAATGCCTTTTAAATGCATTGTGTTATAATAGTCAATCTCATTTCCATGGAAATTCTAGAGGCCAGGAAACAAATCTTTTTCACTGTGTTTTTCACATACACTGGGCATTCAAAAAATCTTTTCTTAATTGAATGGAAATTCTATCTCAGGTTATTGTTTTGACATGCCCCTCTTATCTTGCCTTACATATACAATGGGTTTGATAAAAAAATTAACCCATTTTATCTGAAAATTTCTAGTAATCAAGGAAATATGGACAGGTTAAAGACTGACTCCTATGTTTGACTCATGGCAACACATATGGTTGTGCAGGTTTTGCACTGGAAAACTCTAGGAGACCTGGTCAATTGTACTTGATGTGAATGGTAGCCCCTGCCAGCTGGAGAGATGCAGAGCAATACCTGCAGAATCAGACTTGACAGCTTGCTGAGCTTTACTAACTTGGTAAAGTTCAGACAAGTTCTTTAGGCAACTAAACTATGAATAGGGGACAAAAGATAGTTGAGGCTAAAATTAGATTTTATTCCTTCCCAGCACTGCTTACAATTTTGAATTTGGTTAGTAACTGACTTCTCCACTAGAATATACAGCCTTCAGAAAAGAAGGGACCATGTCTGTTTTTGCTTGGAACAATAAAATACCTTTTGTTATACACAAGTTCTAAAATTTTTGTAAAGGAGTGAATACATGAAAGCATAAATTCAGTCATACAAAGTGTGTGGCATCTAACTGGTGATAAATAAATGCTGGTGCCTTCTTTCACCCTTCATCTTTTGTTCATTGATGATGAAAGGTATCTAGGTAGAGATGAAAGTGTTGTCCACCTTTTTAACCTATCTATATGTTTGTTTAGAGTTCTAGGAAAACAGGCAGATGGGATT
This sequence comes from Chaetophractus vellerosus, assembly GCA_004027955.1. Lineage (NCBI taxonomy): Eukaryota > Metazoa > Chordata > Mammalia > Cingulata > Chlamyphoridae > Chaetophractus > Chaetophractus vellerosus. The sequence continues at coordinate 23,597 of PVKH010002537.1, forward strand.
AAATACTAGAAAGGTCAAAGAAAAAAGTGCTAGGCCTTCAAAGCATTGTCCTTGCAATTGATCTTAACAGTGTAACAGAGAACACCTGAATGCAATTGTAATTAATAACGAGTGTAGCCCCCTATCTACCTCACAGGTTGGTGTAAAGATAAATATTTTGTCAGTATTACAGAGGTTCCCAAACTTTGTCCTCATAGAATTCCAAAGCCTTGGGGAGTTGATTCAAGAAATTGTACCACTAATATTTGAAAGGCTTACATTCATCCCAATTCACCAAAACATCAGCAAAGTAAAATATTTAAAAAATCAATAACACATACACTAAAATAATTTTTATATTTTTCCTCTTAATTTTTTTCTTTTTTTCCAACTTTGGTGCCTTTTATTACTTATCTGTATGTATTCTAGGACTATAACTAGTGCATCATAAATTGTATATAATTACCTAAAATTGTATATATTTAGGTCTCATTTTACAATGTAATGGCATTAATGTTTTCTAGGTGTTTTAACCATATTCAATACATAATTCAGCGATCTTAATTACTTTCACAATGGGTGTTACCATCATCACCATGCATTACCAAAAATTTTCTATCACCCCAAACAGAAACTCTGTACCATTTAAGCATTAACCCCCAATTTCCTATGTCCACTCCAGCCCCTGGTATCCTGTATTCCAGTTTCTGATCCACACATTTGTTTTTTTCATATCAGTGAGATTATACAATATTTGTTTGGCTTATTTCACTTAACATAATATCTTCAAGGTTCATCGATGTTGTCACATGTATCAGAATTCATTCCTCTTTGCAGCTGAATAACATCCCATTTTACGTATGTACCAAATATTTTTATCCACTCATTGGTTGATAGACACTTGAGTTGCTTCCATTTTTGACAATTATGAATAAAGCTGCTATGATCTTAGATGTGCAAATATCTGTTTGAGTCCCTCCTTTCAGTTCTTCTGCGTTCATACCTAGAAGTGAGATTTCTGGATCACATGGTAATTTCATACGGGAATTACTGAGGAACTGTCAAACTGTTTTCCACAATGACTGCACCATTTTACATTGTGATCAACAAGTATTCCTATTCCTCTACAATTCTCCAACATGTGTTAATTTCCATTCACCTGACAATTCACAGCTGGCCTTGTGGAGAGAGGAACAGCCTAGAGAGCCTCATAGTCTATAGCTGACCTTGTGAGGGAAACAGAAGAGCTGAGCCTGGAGAGAAACGGAGCCCTGGGAAGAGAGGAACCCAAGGAGCCTGAACCCTGGCAAATGTCTGCACCTGTCTTGCTCTAACACGTGGCAACAGACTTTGGTGAAGGAAGAAACATACGCTTTATGGCCTGGTAACTGTAAGCTTCTACCCCAAATAAATACCCTTTATAAAGACCAATAGATTTCTGGTATTTTGTATCAGCATCCCTTTGCCTGACTAATACAGCTTCCTTTTCTGTATTTTGAATCTGAAAATCACTTAAAAACTTTTTTAAAAATTTATTTTATATATTTTATTTTGGGGGAATACCTTTTTTTTCATTATTTTTAAAGCAGCTTTAGATTACATAAATGTTACTTTGAAAATATACGTGATACCCATATATCCCACGCCCAACCCCTCTCCCTTCCACATACTCCCCCACTGACAACATCTTTCATTAGTGTGGCACATATGTCACAATTGATGAACACATACCAAAGCATTGCCACTAAGCATGGTCTATAGTTTACATTATGTTTTAAATTTTGCACCGCACAATTTTGTAGGGTTTGACAAGATGTATGCTGGCTTGTATCCATCTTTGCAATATCATGCAGAACGATTCCAATGTCTCAGAACTACCCCATGTTACACCTATTCTTCCCTCTCCCTCCCCTCAGAACTTCTGGTGACCACTGTCTGTATATCAATGTTACAATTTCTTCCTTTACTAAAATAATACTGTCTACTTTAGTCCATAGTTGCATTCTGCCCTTATGTTTGTTTGTTCTTCTATCTTGAGGATTTGGGGATGATGACGCCCAACTCTGCTTCTGATTGAGAAGGGGCTTAGATCCCACGAGGCAGATGGATGATCTTGCTTACAGTTAAAGACATTCACTGCTTCTTGGGGTGGGCATTGTCCATCATCATCATTTTGTTAGTTGTCCTAGGTGAGTCCAATGAATTGGAAAGCAGGTATTGGTTGCAACTCTGCTGAGATTCAGGGATCACCCAGCACATGAACAGCCAGAAGATTTAGGTCTCTAGGACATATAGTTAATAGATAGAGTGCTATTTATAGGTTCAAATAAAAGGGGCATGAGAACCATGTATAGGAAAATTGTAAATGAGTCTAACTCTGATACATTGGAGGTCCACGGGGATACCTTTTAACTATCCCAAAGCCGTAATCCTTGCTTACAACTTATAAGAATGCCTTTTTTGGAAACCCAGCCAGAATCTGCTGAATATCCTTTTGATTTTTATATGGTGTTAAGACTTCAACTTTATTTTTTTTCCCCTTGTCTATTTATTTATTTATTTATTTTAAAGAAACTTCATAGTACATAAAAGTTACATAAAGAATATAGGGGATTCTCATATGTCTCACTCCCTACCCCACCCATACTTTCCCACATTAACAATATACTTCATTACTGTGGTACATATACTACAATTGATGAACATGTATTGATGCACTGTCACTAACCATGGATTATAGTTTACATCATAGTTTACATTCTGTCCCACTCAATTTTGTAAAGTTATGACAAAATATCTAATGGCCTGTATTGTCATGCAAGACAATTCCAATGTCCTGAAAATGCCCCTATATTAAACCTATCTTTCTGTCTTGCTCCCCTCAAAACCTCCAGTGGTCATTGCCTCCACATCAATGATAAAAATTCTTCCATTGCTAGAATAACAATCAGTCTATAGTAAGTCTACTTTAGTCCATTGTTCATTCCCCAATCTTGAGAATTTGGGGCTGGTGATGCTCACTCTGCCTCTAATTGAAAGGGGGCTTAGATCCCATGGGACAGATGCATGGAACGCTTGTACTTGCAGTTGTGGTCTCTCTCTGTTCCTTGGGATGGGCATTGTCCATCATCATCACCTTGTTAGTTGTCCTGGGTGAGTCCAATGAACTGGAGAGTAGGTGTTGCAACCCTGCTGAGATTCAGGGCCCAACTGGCACATGGATGGGCCAAATATTTAAGTGTCTTGGACATATACCTATCAAGTATAATGTTAACTATAGGTTCAAATAGAAGGGGCAGAAGAGCTATGGGTAGGGAAACCACAAATGAGTCCA
>PVKH010002538.1:0-26927 GCA_004027955.1 Chaetophractus vellerosus
TCACATCTTTAGAGGCATGTTCCAGATATACCCCTCCACACACATCCCCTCATCACTGAAATCCTGCACCACTGATCCTCACCTGCCAAAGTTGTGGTGCTTCTGTGATCCAAAACCTCTCCAAAATGAAGCCGAAATATAACCAAATAAAATTCATAAGTAAATAAAATTATAATAATATTTTTTTAAATAAGGGGATGGAATGCTATGTAATACAGAGTAAGTACTTCTTTTGGGGGAATCAAGATCCAATTTCAAAGAATTTCAGAATGTCCTAGAGCTGTGTAAGTTGGAGTGTCTCAAATAACTTGTTCTACAGTTTACTTGTCCCAGTTATGTGTGAGCGAATTCAACATGAACAGATAAGCATTACTTTATGCATATACATGTGTGGGTTGCCTGAAGGCCCTTGCCAAATCATTTAACAGTATGAAAAGGAGCTCAATATCATTTGCCATTAGGGCATTGCATATTAAATCTATAATGAGATACAAGCTAGTGTGTCAAAAATGCCTGATACCAATTGCCGGTGAATATATGAAGCAACACCACCACTTATAGATTGCTTTGCTCTGTTGGCTGAGAGAGTTTAGAAGCAATGAAACCACAGTGGAAATGAGCACATCTATCTCACAGTTCTTGGTTTCTAATACCATTCCCCAGAAAAAAAGTGTTAAACCTTTGGGAAAAAATGGCTGATTTTAAGCCTTATGCAGGGAATATATAAGATGAGCCTGGAGAATCTTATACTGCTAGAAATTAAGCAAATATGAGAAATAATAAAACATGTCCAAATGATGAGTGTATGTTAAAAGGATACAGTGGAAAACTGAAATAGATCCCAGGAGTCAAAGCTGAAATAATTTGATGAATTAAATTGATAAATTACTGCTTTTCATGTTAAAGCATAAAATAAATATCCATGAAACCATACTGATATATATATATATTAAAAGATAGACTACATTAAAAAGGTAGGTGACAAATATTTCTTGCTGCCCCCAATTTTAAACTATTAGGAAACATTTAAAACATACCTATTATATGCTATTTTACAAGACAGATGACTCATATTGTTTGAAACTTAATATCAGGAACGATAAAAAAGCACAAGTCTTCTAGATTAAAAGGTATAAGTAATCATGATGTCAGAAATAAATAGTGAACTTCTGAACCCTTTATAAAAAAAATAAATACAGCATAAAATGCTGGAGAACTTTGAAAAATTTTGAACATATACTATATATTAATTATATGGTAATGAATTGTTGGTAAAATTTTTGAGTATGATAATGGTATTATGATTATGTAGGGAATGTATTTGTTCTTTTGAGATATATACTGGATCATTACAGGACAAAATAACATGAGGTCAGCAATTAAAGGTAGCTGTATGAGATATGTACAAACACACATGGATATAGAGAAAGGGAAATAAATTTCTTTGCACTTAGTACACTGATTTGAGTTCTTTGTGGAACTTAGAAAATCTTGTTCTTAAAGCAAGCCAGTTCCTGTGCCTATAAATCCACTGTAGATGGGAAATTTTGATTAGAGAAAGTCAAGAGACCTTCCTTTTCATTAGATCACTACAGATATGGCTTTTGACTGGATTGGGGCATCCAAGGTGGGTCTTAATACTATTGTTGGGGCCCTATCTAAACTGAGGGATAGAAAGCCATAGACACAGGGAAAAAATGACAGAGATAGAAAGAAGCCAGGAGGGAGGAGCCAACACTGCCATTATGTCCTGCCATGGGCCTAATTGCCTGCAGCTGAGCTCAGGGAGAAAGGGGATCTGGGGGAGAAAAAACAGACCTGCAGTGCCACAAGCCACAATTGTGCTTTGCCATGTGCCAGATGCCCAGGATCGCCAGCAGCCAACACCTGTGAGACAGCATCTCTAATAATTGCCCTGATTTGGACATTTGCAAAGCCTTAGGAGTGTAAGCTTTTAACCTAATAAATTCCCATTGTAAAAACCAACCCATTTCTGGTATATTGCTCCTCAGCTTTTAGCAAATGAAAATAGTAAGCAATATATATGGGCATTAAATGTATATTTCTTTAAACATTTGTAGGTATACATTTTTTTCAAAAAACCTTTGGTGAAAAATATCACTCATCTACATCTCTCGAGTCTCTTCCCCATTTCCCTGTACACTACACATGCTATTTTCATGAAAGACTTCTTGTAATGCTGCATTTACTTCTTTGTGCTTGGTGTAGAATAGCTTAGTGCTTAAGAATATGGGTTGTTTGCCTGGATGGCTTGTTTGATTCCTGAGTTCCAACTTACTATATCTCTGTAAAACTAAAACACTTTTTTAATCCCTTAATTTCTTTTAAAAGTGGAGTTATTGGAAAGGAAAATATAGTTATAAAAGTTAAAGAATCAATAAATATGTGACAATGTCAAATGGAAATACGCAGAGTCATTTGTAATATATAAGATTGTTGAAGTTTAATTTAAGATACAGTATAAAAGAACAAAGATACAAGATAAAATAAGAGCCATAAATGTATCAGATAATATTCATTCAGTTGTAAATAAAATACCTTTACAAGCAATTTAAAGAGAAGAAAATCTACTGGATTAGAAAACCAGAAAAGAGATTTTATTCCAATGAGTCTGAAGGTTTCTCAGTGATTCCCTCAGTTATACCTATCATTTTGTTTACTTCTTCCCAGACTGGTTTCACCCTGGATGGAAAAGTGGATGAAGTCGGATGCCACATTTCACAAACACACAATGCACTGGGCAGAATTACTACCCTCTTTGTGAATTTGTTTTTAAAATAAAAGTATCATAGTTATCAGAAATATCTAGGAAAACTACCATTTCTGTCTTATTGGCCAAAATAAGGGACATATTTATCCCTCAACAACACCAGTAATAACTATAAATATGTGCTGCATACTTGGATGCACATATACTTGAACAAAATCAGGGTGACTTAGAAATGAGAAGGGTATTCAATGGATGCAAGGCTTAAAAATAAACATGTCCACAAATTAGAGAGTGGAACAAAGAGGTATAACAATATAAATGAAAGCTTCTCAAACTCTTTGGTCTCTGAACATCTTTATATCCTTAAAAATTATTTAGAACCAAAAAGAACATTTATGTATTAGGATTTAGTCTATCAGTAGTTCCTTATGTTATAAATAATAACTTGGAAATGAAAAATATTTATTTATAAATATATTTGAAAATAAAAATAAAAAACTATACATGCTAAGTTATATAACTAATAAAATTTTATATTACGTGGTGATAGATGCAGGGAAATTCAATTTGTCTACTTTTGTTAATTTCTTTAATTAAATTTTAAATAAACAATGTACAAAAAAATCACAGTGAAAGATCAAATAGTTAAACAGAAGCCCTAGAAAAGAACATAAATTAATGCTTTCTTTCATGATTGATTGTGATGTTATTTTTACCATGCCCTTTGGATGGCTTCTGGACAATATTTTATTTTCAATAATCTGTATATTGATTTGAGAAAATTTAGGAAGTTGTTTAAAACACTACAATAATAGAAAGCAAGGAAATTATTGAGAAGAAATGAACCAGAGGTATATACAAACTTCCTGTAGCATTTTGTTGTAAGTTTTATATATAAACAACAAGAAAATGATAAGACTCATTGAAAATGTAGACAAAGGCCATGAGCAGGTGATTTTCAAAAAAAATGGTAATAGTCCATAAATGTATGAAAAATGAGTAAATTGACTAGTAATCAAAGATATAATAATCCCATTAGATTTTTTTGGCATCATGTACTTAGGCAATTTTTCTAGAATGTCCAAAATTTTCCAGCATTGTATTAAATCTCGTGGTAATATAATATCAAATATGACAACACTTACACTCAAAGAACCTTCATGTTATTATGCAAAAGTTTCAATTTTCATTAACCTTTTTAAAAATGTGCTTATATCTATGCCCCCTCTTCTTTCATAGAATATCCTCCAGGTTAAGTTCTCTTCACCCATTATGTGAATTATTGGTTAGGTCTTATTTCCTCTAGACTTTTTCCAATCTAATGCCTGATCATTTTCTGAAAGATATTATCCTATTACAGTTCTTTCAGGAAGACTTCAGTGTATGATTCTCTTAAAATAAATTCATATTCTTTAGGGTGGCATTAAGAATCTCAGTAACCTGATCCATTTCCATCTTTATTATCCACATTTACCAACAGCTCTCAAACACAGCGCTACCACCTTTCTCATTTCCTCCACCCATCATTCACCTGTCTCATCTCCCACAACCAGGTTCAAACTATTTTCCATTAACATTGAATCTGATAATGATATCATTCCTGGTTTTTTTTGTCCAACTATCAAAAATCATTCTGTTCTTAAAGCATATTAACTTCTAATATTACTTTAACTAAATAGGCCAGGCTAGACTGGCCACAATTTTCTAAACGCCAAGCATGTTGTATGTTGCCAACAAAATTTAGATTTTCTTGTGTATAATCTGCAATGCATCTTATTCATATATGATTGTTCAATATTCTTTTATGGTTTAACCATTTGGAGCTTAACTTTGGTTTAAGTTACTGTAAATGGATGTATAAAATGCTAGAAGGAAAAGGCAATGTTTATCCAAAACCTAGCCCTATTCACAGGTGATGTAGAAGAATTTGGATAAGTACAAAATATTTTGATGTGTGGGTTTTACTTCGGAAAAGCAGGAAAATAATGTCCAACAATATGGTAGGCAATATTTGTGAAAGTGTCAGTGTATCCCTAGCCAAGTGTAGGTTTTCAGTAAGCTAATTTTCTTTCATATTGCAATAAGTGATCAATAAATATTTTTTGCTTAGATATTTGTACAGCATCTCCCTATTTCTTCTCATAACATCAGTACAACAATTTACATATGAAACTGTGCTGGTTAGTGGTATTCTTAAAAGTGACAAGACATAAAGAACTCAAGGGGGAAAACATTGATTTAACTGATATATTCAGTAATTGTACTGTTATATTTCTTGGATAACAAGTAAAATCACATGAAAATATTCAAATTAATAGTAATTTCTGTTAGAATAGGATCATTTTCAATTGCAGAGTGATAAATCTTTGTTTAAAAATATTCTATTTCAAAAAGCATTAAAGGATAAATAACTTCAAAACTAAAGATGAACATGTTCTTAGTTTGAGTTTACATAGCTGCATGAACCCATGTTTAAAAAAAATCTCAGAACTGAAAAAAGTTGGAAATCAAATTACAAATTACAGTTTACACCCAGGAGATTGCATTTTTTATGAAGCAATTAATATTTGAGATTATGAAATGTTCCTGAATTTTTACGATTAGGGCTTCCATATATTTACTAACAATATTAAATTGATATACCATCTTCTCCTATTAGGATTTGTTGAATATTGTAACTAATTATACTTTGACACAATTTGTGACCTCAAGGGAAATGACTTGCTCATACCTGATGGACTCTATTAGTTTGGATTTTGAAATATATCTCAGTAGAAACTTTCCTCTGTGAACTTATATATCTATCATAATTTATGTGACAAATACATCTTTATATATTACAGATATAATATTTTACATACAAAATGGCCTTTTACATTTAATTAGTATTCCTTTGATTTTGAAAAAATGTTGATATCATATTAGGAACAGTTTGCTTAATTTGGTGATACTTATTTCAGAATTTCTGAGATTTATTCTTCATAATTCTTTTCACAGCATTTATTACTTCCTTATTTCTCAGACTATAAATAAAAGGGTTTAATAAAGGAATTATCAGGGTATAAAAAATTGCAGCAGGTATATCTTCATCTTCTTCTTTAGCTGAACTAGGTTGAACATAAGCAAAAAAAAAAGTGAACCATAGAATATTGAGACTGAAAGAAAGTGGGACGCACAAGTTGATAAGGCTTTGCCTCTTCCCTGTTTAGATTTCATTTTGAAAACAGTAAAAAGAATGAAGAGATAAGTGATTAGCACAATGATAATCGTAAAGACTTCAATTGACCCTGCCCAGATGTTTAGTATTAATTCATTGATATAGGTGTCAATACAAGAAAGTCTGTACATTGCATATAAATCACAAAAAAGTGATTGATTTTATGAGATCCACAGAATGTTAATCTAAAAAGTAACCCTACGTGAATCATGGGATGCACGTTTCCAGCTATGTAGGCCCCTGTGGTCATCTGAATGCAGAGTTTTGTTGACATTCTGGTGTGGTACTGCAGTGGGTTGCATATTGCCACATACCGGTCATAAGACATTGCAGCCAAAAGAAAGCAGTCTGTAGTTTCAGCAAGACAGAAAAAATAAAATTGTGCCATGCATTCATAAAGGGAAATCATTCTGTCTTCTGAAAAGAAGTTCTCTAACATCTTGGGGGTAACAGCACAGGAGCAGCAGGAATCCATCAGAGCCAAGTTGCCCAAAAAGATGTACATTGGTGTCTGAAGACGTCGGTCCATATAGATCAATGCCACCAAACCAAGATTTCCCAACATGGTGACCAGATAGATGGCAAAAAATATTACAAACAGTAGGTGCTTCAGCTCTTGCTGATTTGTAAAACCAAAGAGGATAAATTCAGTTGTAATGGAGTGGTTACCTCCTCTCATCCCCACCATCTCTGTTGAGATAAGCACTATGGAGAAAAAAGTTTCTACTTTAGAATGTGTCATCTTCCATTGAAATTTTTCTTTGTACAACAGTCAGTGAAGCTTCCTTAAGTTTCTTCTGCTGTCTTTGAAATACATACATGCATGTTTATACAATAAATTATTTCCACTAAAGTTCAGCTCTATGACCTCAAGTTACAAGGTCAGGATTCATATGAATTGTTTGATAATTATAAGTAAAGTTTTAGTCTATAAATTTATGTAAGGATATTAAAGAAAGGCAGAATAAGCATGTTACATTCTCTATTTCCAAACATTTTTGTCAGTTTTACATTGTCTATCCTTAAAATATTTTTTTAAAATTTTCCTGCATATGAATTTTCCAACTGAGCAAACATTTTTCATAGGCTATCCCATTGGAATAAATGTTTGAAGATATTAGGCAATAACATTAATCCTGCTCTTCATTTGTATTTTGATACTCTACCTTATAATCAGAAAAGTAATTGAATTTTTTTTCTCATTCTATTCTCCACAGTTTTCTCTGAGAAAATCTAGAAAGATAAAGTAGATGAAATCTAACAATAAAAAATGATAAATTAAGAAAAATAAATATTCATGGATATTATTATGAAAAGCAAAGATAAATAGAATACTTCTCTTACCTAGACTTCCCAGATTAGGTTTTTGTTATAGCTCATTACTTGCCTTATGATATTATGATTTACAGAAATTCAAATATAAACCTTGCTCAAATGAATTTATGCAAGAGGCTGCTAATAAATCAGTCTTAATCATTATGCTCCTTATAGTGCAAAATATGTTTTCAACCAAATCCTAAAGGGAGTTACTTGCAATATCATAATTTTATTCTGTGGGGATAAATTGTCTGTCGCTAAAACATATATATCATGGGGCATTCATTAAAAATATTTTGTGGGGTACTGAACTTAAGGCAATGATCTTTACTAAAGTCTGTCATGATGGTAGTGCTGATCTTGATCTATCGTATCTTTTTTTAACAAATCAATTTTATTGATATGCATAAATCTATCAAAGTTTACAATCAATGGTATTTGTTATAATCACATAATTGTTCATTCTTCATTTCAATTATCTTAGAGTATTTTCATTATCCAGTAATAATAATAATAATATTTAAAAATACCAAACATACATAAAAACAAACAAATCTCTTCACCTCTCAATCTCTCTATGCTTCCCCTGCCATACATGACAGCTATTCTGCTTTCTTCTCCATAGTATTCACATTTGATAAAAATTGTCTTGCCTATGCAATGTCACCCATATTTGTATTTTACATGAGGTTTCACTATGTTATAAATCCCCATGTTACATTTTTTGCATTCCTTCTAGTAATATACATGTATTTAGACTTTCCCTGGCAACTACTGTCATACCCATATAATAGATCTGCTAGTCACAAACACCATGATATACTCCCACCATTTCCATTCATTTTCAAAGATTTACAAACAGCCTTTTAACTAATTCTGCCTAGAGTTACCCTCAGCTTTCCATTCTCTACCCTCATTCTATTTTCTGGTGACCTATATTCTAATTATTAATTCTATGAGTTTATTTTAGTTTACTATATTTAGTTCATAATAGCACAATCATACTGTGTTTGTCGTTTTGTGTCTGGCTTGCTTTGCTAAACATAATCAACTCCAGGTTCATCCATGTTGTCATATGCTTCAAGACTTCAATTTTTGTTACTATTCCATAACATCCCATCCTGTGTATACACCATGGTGTATCAAAACCTACGGGACATTGCAAAGGCAGTGCTGACAGGGAAATTTATAGATTTAAATGCCTGCATTAAAAAAAGAAGAAAGAACTAAAATTGAAGATCTAACTGCACACCTGGAGAAACTAGGAAAAGACTAGCAAACTAATCTCAAACCTAGCTGAATGAAAGAAATAATAATGATCAGAGAAGAAATAAATGAAATAAAAAACAGATAAAACAATAGAATCAACAGATCTTATTTTTACAGTCCTCTTCACCATTCTGTTCATAATATTGAAACTGTGCAGAAAACTGTGAAGCTACATGAACCACTTACCTGTAGGAAGTTTGATTTACATCGTTCATTAAAGATAATTTTGATGTGTTGGGAAAATACTGAAAAGTGTTGTATATTAAACAAGGATCACTGACTTCATTCTGTGACTGAATTTGTTCCAAAGACCTACAAAGCCATCCTAGGAATAACTGATACAAATATAAAACCTATATGAACTACTGAGATTTACCTGCTGATTTTCTGTTCACTGAGAAATTTTTCAGTCTCTTTCATTGTTTTGAACTTCAGATCACTAATTTCTTCTCAACATACTTTATAGGTATTGTTTGGTACATCTATAATCCATCACACTGGTCCCCACACAACCATAACATGTAGCCTACAAGGAAAGGACTATATATATTTTGTTCATTCCTATATTTTTAACACCTTGAATAGTACCTGACACTTTGTGGTGTTCAATAAATATTTATTGAATGACTGAACAAAAATGATACTAAAGAATTCTCCTAAGGATTCTTAATGGTGCCTCATTAATTTTCAACCAAATCCATTTTCTATGTTTTGTACTACAGATATTCTAGAATATGTCTGCCCATTAACTATTACCTTGTTTTTTCCCTCTCACGTCAGAAAATAGAGAGTGCCATAGTTTACCAGAGTCACAGGGAAAAATACCACATACTACATTTAAAACAGGAATTTATTGGCTTAATACTCATTGAAATATTAGAAATCCAACATCAGGACCTTGAAAGACTTTCTACCTGATTCTCTAGCATCTTCCTGCTGGCTGGACACAAACACTCGAATCCCTTGGCTTCCATTTTTGTGATTGTCACATGATTTCCTTTTTTTTGGTTATCTTGGATGACTGGATTCTACATCTTCTGACTTTTCTGAGTGCAGCCAAATTTCATCTCTTTATAAGCCTCTAGTAATATGGATTAAGGCTTCCACTCCCTCCCAATTCAGTTTAGTCATACTAAATATGATTTCAGACAGAGGTAGGACTACTCACAAGTGAATTCACAACTTAATTAATAATATATCTTCAAAAGTCTTTTTTTTTCAAATAGCATCACATTGAAAATAATGTGGACTAAGATTAAGAACATGTCTTTTGTTGGGTTATATGATTCAAGATTCATTCCACCAAGGATTGGAAACTTGAGTGGTGAAATTTCCAGAGTCCATGATATAAGAGGATGCTTAAAAGTTATATAAGATGGAGTGTGGAAATGAAGTCATCAACATGGAACATGACAATGTAAGAAATCCCCTGGAAAATTTCCCCTCAGAAACAATTAATAAAATGTTAAATGCCTCTTGCATGAAACTGTGAAAATAGAGTTTGGAGAAGGACTCCACAAATGTTAAATGGAAGAAAAAGGGGAAAAAAGCACACAAAAAACAGGAAGTCTTATGGCCTCTAAGCCCCCTCTCAATTAGAGGTGGAATGGGCGTCACCATCCCAGAATCCTCAGAATTGAGGAGTGAACGATGGACTAGAGTAAACTTACTGCTATTCAACTATATATATTTATTGTGGTTCTAGTAATAGAAGAACTTTTATCACTGATGTAGAGGCAGTGGCCACATGAGGCTCTGAGGGGATGGAGAGGAGAAAACCAGTAATATGGAGGCATTTCTGGGGTATTGGAAATGTCTTGAATGACATTACAATGACAGATACAGGTCGTTATATATCACATCTTAACTTAAAAATTTTGTGGGAGAGAGTTTAAACTATAATGTCCACACTTTGTGGCAATGGTCTAGTTTGTGTTCATGAATTGTAACAAATGTACCACGTTAACAAATGTTAGTGTGAGAAAGTTGGAGAAGGAGATGGAGTGGGGCATATGGGAATCCCCTACATTTTAAAAATTATATTTATGTAGTCTAACTATCTTTTAAAAAAATAAAACATCTTAAAAATGAAAAAAATTGTAATTAATAATAATAAAAACAGATAGGAAGTTTACATCCCAGACCTGCCAGCGTGGAGCCCCACACCTCATTAAGTCCTGCACAGCTTAAGAGTCAAATAGAGGCCTCACGGCATTGGTCCCTTCTGCCATTGATGTGACCATTTAGTCAGTCACAGTAGTGAGTTAGACCAGTCACATTCCAAGAAGAGGAAAACGTGCAGAGTTGCAGGGCACAATACAAGTAGCTAAGAATGCCACATTACAAAAGTGTGGCCACAGAAAAAAGACCACCAACTGTTGCCAAGAGATTCCATACTAAATCCAGTGTTGGTTTGCTGGACCACCTAAAAAAGACATATCAATTTGATCACATCTGCCTCTCTGGGGTGGGATAGGAAATCAGGAATAAATGAGAAGCAGAAAAGTTGACAGGATGGAGGGAGGTAAAGACAGGACACATCACAGAACTGAAAAGTGTAATGAAAAGGGGACACTGAGTGCAGAAGAAAGTTAAACAAATCATAAGAACTAGGGAGAAAATTCTGCATAAAAACAAAAGAACATATCAAGATTCCTGGAGAAGGAACAGTGGATATGGAGATTTTTCCTGGAGGTTAAACAACCAGGTGCAGAAGAGCTGAGAAAATATGAACAATTAAATACAGGCTACCTGGAAAGGCCAGAATAAGTTGCAGAAAGTCAAAGAAGAGCCCTAAAACTAAGTCAACCAAGAATAAAACCCTAGGCAAGAAGAAGAAAATTGCCTTCAGTGTTACACCTCTAAATAAACAATGCCTAGGCAGCAGCAAAAAATATAAGCCATACAAAGAACTTGAACATATGGGTAATTCAATGGAACAAATTAAAACTATGGAAGAGAAATGAATTTTGGAACAACTTATTAAAGAATTTCAAATTTCAAAAATCTGTTCAAGGAGATAAAAGAAAATATGGACAGAAATAAACTGATAGTGGATCTAGAGCTAATGGATATTAAGATGACAATATTTGGGAAAAAGAATAAGAAACTTTATGAGGAAATAGGACATTAATTATGGGGAAGTAAGGTACAATAATAGAGATTAAAAATACTCTAAAACAATACAACAGCAGATGTGAAGAGGCAGAAAAAAAATTAGCAAACTAGAATACAGGACAATCAAAATCATACAGTCAGATGAACAGATAGAGAAAAAGAAACAATTGGACAGTGTCTCAGGGACTTGAGTGACAGCATTACACATACAAGTGTATGCATCATGGGATGCCAGAAGAGGGTGAGGAGGGAAAAGGGGCAGAAAGAATGTATAAAGAAATAATGGCCATAAATTCCACAACTCTTATGAATGGCATAAATACACATGTCCAAAGAGCACAATATATTCAAACAGATTAAAACCTAGTAGACCTACTCTGAGACATATACGAATCACTATGTTAAGTGTCAAAGATAAAAAGAAATTTATGAAAGCAGGAACAAAAAGGCAATTTATCACATACAAGTGATCTGCAATAGCAATAAATGCTAATATTGCATCAGAAATCCTTGAGATGAAAAAGCAGTGGTATGATATATTTAAGTTACAGAAAGAGAAAAACTATAAGCCAACATTTCTTTATCCAGCAAAACTCTACCTCAAAAATAAGGGAGAGTTTAAAATGTTCAAAGATAAAAAGAAATTCAGCATGTTCTTCACAAAAAGACTGGGCCTGCAAGTAAAGTGTTGGAAAGAAAAGACAGGACAGAGTGGCTTGGAACCATGAGAAGTGAAGATCTTCTATAAAAGTAACTAAATATGTAAATGCAAAACACAATAGTACTGATCCTCAATACATAACTCTACTTTTTAATTCCTGTAAGAATCAAAAGACAATTGAAAAAAAAAAGGTAATGTTGCCTGATAATGGGAATAGAACATATATTGACTATATGTGGAACAACATCAATCTAAAGAAGAGATAATATCAACCACCTTTTGTTAGTTGTCCTGGGCAGGTCCAGTGAACTGGAGAGTAGGTGTTGCAACTCTGCTGAGATTCAGTGTTCAACCAGTATATGAACAGACCAGAGATTTAAGTCTCTGAGGCACATACTTAATGAGTATAGTGTTAATTACAGGTTCAAGTAAAAGGGATAAAAGAGCCATATGTAAGGAAACTATAAATGAGTATAACCCTGTTACACTGGGGAGCATAAATTCTAAAGTAAGGCCAACTGATATGGTGCCAAATTCCTAAGATTGTCTGCCCTGCTTATAGTGTGTAGATGTCTCTAGAGCACTCAGGAAGAAGAGGATGGACAATGATATTCCAAAAAAAAAAAATGGGCATCACCATCATCCCCAAATCCTCACAATTGAGGAATGTACAAACAAAAGTGGAGAGTTCAACTATGGTCTAAAGTAAACTTATTATAATAGCAATGGAAGAGCTTATATCATTGATATAAAGGTCATGGCCATTAAAGATTCTGAGGGAAGGGAAAGGGAAGAATAATTGTAACATGGGGTATTTTTGGGATTTGGAATTGTCCTGCATGACATTGCCATGATGTATAAAGGCCATTGTACATTTCTCAAAAGCTATAAAAATGTGTGAGGCAAAGTGTAAATGATAATGTCAACTATAGACTATGGTAAGTAGCAATACTTCAATATGTGTTCACCAATTGTAACAAATGTCCCACATTAATGAGAGATGTTAATGGGTGAAAGTGTGGGAGAAAAGGGGTTGGAGTATATGGGACTTCTCTAAATTTTTGATGTGGCATTCATGTAATCTAAAGCTTCTATAAAAATAAAAAAAAATTTAAAGAACAAATACAAGGGAATATGAGAGCAGAGAATGGGTATGCTATTGGAATTAAGTTTAACTTTTCAAATTAATAGGCTGTTGATGTAGGTTATGTAGTACTACTTGGGTAACAACACAGAAAGGATTTTAAAATTATTTAGAAACAGATATGAGACAGATATTAGTCAGATACATCACAAAATATCAACTTTACAGAAAAGGAGCTTTTAATACTGGAAAATTGATTTAAAATATATGACATTTAAAAACCAAGAGACAAAATGGCTGAAGTAAGTACTGCCTTTAGAGTAATAATACTTAATGGTAATGGATTGAACTTCCAAATCAAAAGATGCAGATAGGCAGAATGGATAAAAAAAGAATGATCCAATTATATGGTTTTTACAATAAGCTCACATTTCAAAGACAAAAAAGACTGAAAGTAAAATGATGGGAAAAGATACTCTATGCAAATAGTAACCTAAAGAGAGCTAGGGTAACAGTACTAAGATCAAACAAACTAGAATTTATTTCAAAAGCTGTTACAGGGGTCAAAGAAGGACACTGTGCATTAATACAAAGGTCAATCCACCAAGAAGATATAAAAATCATAAATATATAATTTTTTGCCTTTTCATTGTTTTATTTTTGAAGAGATCTTTAGATTACATAAATGTTACAGAGAATATATAGGGAATTCCCATATGCCCCTTTCCCCACACATTTTCCCACATTGGCAACATCTTTCATTAGTGTGGTACATTCAATGCAATGGATAAGCACATTGGTGAGCATTGCCACTAAGCATGTATTATAATTTACATTGCAGTTTATACTCTCTCCCACTCAATTCTGTAGGTTATGGTAAGATATATAATGGCCTGTATCTGTTATTATAATATCATTCAGGATGATTCCCAAGTCCCAAAAATGCCCCCATATTACAACTGTTTTTCCCTCTCCCTATCCTCTGAAACCTTAGTGGCAACTGCTTCCACATCTGTGATATTTCTTCCATTGCTGGAATCACAATAACTCTATAGTAGAATGTTAGTAAGTATACTTTAGTCCATCGTTCATTTCCCAATCCTGAGGATTCTGGAATGGTGATGCCCACTCCACCTTTAATTGAGGGGGTCTTCAATCCCAAAAGGCCAATGGATGGGACTATCTTGCTTGCAGCTGTAGACACTCTTGGTTCCTAGTTATGTTGGTTATCTATCACTTCCTCCTTGTTAGTTGTCCTGGTGAGTCCAATGAACTGGAGAGTATGTATTGTAACTCCATTGAGATTCAGGGCCTACCTGGCATATGGACAGCCCAAAGATTTAAGTCTCTTGGATGTAAACCTACAAACATTATTATTAAGTATAAGTTCAAATAAAAGGACAGAAGAGTCATGAATAGGGAAACCACAGCTGAGTCCAACTCTGTCACCCTGGGGAGCATAAATTCCAAAGTAGGACCCATTCAAAGGACCAAATTCCTGAGCTGTATTTCCTCACTATAGTGTTTGGATGTCTCCAGAGCCCTCAGGAGCCACACTATTTGGGGTAGTAACTACTTTGGCTGTCAATAAGAACCTGCTGAAACGTGCATTAAGTGTTACCTCTGGAATGACCTCCCAACTCACTATGAAGTCTCTTAGATATAACACTCATTATTCTTACTTTTGCCCCTTTTTGGTCAAGGCCTTTTTTCCCCCTAGTGTTGCTTGTTGGATCTTGGTAGCAATCCCTCGGTGCCAGGGATGATCATCCTGGGAGGCACGTCCCAGGCTGGGGGGAAGTCATTGCATTTATATGCTGAGTTTGGATTAGAGAGAGGCCACATTTGAGAAACAAGGAGGCTCCCAGTAGGTAACTCTTATGCACCACACAACACTAGCTAAGTTAAAATTTCAAGAGCAAATGTTCATATGCATAGTCATAAATTGCAAGGGTCCATCAATGGACCATCCTCCTTCACTAGCCATTTCCCCTGTACTTGGGGGATTGTTACTCTTCCATTAAAGAATGTGGCAGAGCTCCCCAGGATGGGAATTTGATATTCATTTGGTTATTATGTGAATCTCCACCCACTTAAACAATGACCCAAGAACATTTGAACACATTTATATGCCTTATATGTATGCCCACAAGAAATTCCTCCCATCTAACCCCCATCACTGACACCCCACATCAATAATCCTCCCCTGCCACAGTTGTAACTCTTGTGATCCAAAACTTTCTTAAAAATAAAGCCAATAAAATAGATAAATACAATTAATAACAAAATTCCATAACAATGATAGTTTAAACATAAGAAATAAAATACAGTATTTTTTAAAAACTAAAAGTAAACTAAAAAAAATAAAATGAGATATTGAAAAAGAATGACAAATATTAAAAAAAAATTTTGACATTTTTGCCTTTCATCACTGTAAGATCTGTTGTCCTGTATGTACAGTGACTTTTTTTCCATTTATTCACCCAGTGACTTACTTTTTTTTCATTTTGTCCTCAAAGAAGTTTTAGTTCACAGCAAATCACATACAGAATACAGGTGACTCCCATTTACCCACCATCCTCCTCCTTTTCCCCCTTCCCATGTGAATAGCCTTTTTTATGTGGATGGTACATTTGTAACAACTGATGTACAAATATTCAAACATAGCTACTAACAATCATCGATGGTTTACATTATGGTTTACATTTTGAACCATAACTTTTATAAATTTTTGATGAAATTTAACATGGATTGTATCCATCATTGCAAGATCTTGTAGAACATTTCCATTGCCCCCAATATACCCCCTGTTCCTTCTATTTTATTCTTCCCTCCCCCTCCCCATGAGGCCCACAGCAATGACCAGCCTTCATTCCTTGAAGGACAAGATTCATAGTTACTTGCAAAAACACACTGGAGTTCCCTATTAGGTACCGCACATTCTCTCAAGAGACTACTGCCACACTGGTTGAGAACATAGTGGGCCTTCCCAGGATGGAAATCCAATTCCTTCCTGCTCTTTATGTGGGTCTCCACCCACTGATACAGCACACTATTACAAAAAGATCACTTGCATACTCCCTAGAAGCCTACCCAAGCTTCACCCTGTTCTGAATACCACCCCCCCATTGAACACTCTAAACCAGTAACCCTTCCTTGCATATTGACAAAAGAGATTTCCAAACATTGTAGTTTCAACCACGTATGGGCCAATACCCAGTGTTCTCATGCTCCCTCCACCAACCCTTCTCCCAGGTCCATGGAATGTCCAACCCACCCTCCTCAATCTATCCCCCTGTCAAACCTTCACTGCCCAAGCCAATAGTGTCACTATACCCCAGTCATATCCCTTCATTGCACAACTACACATTTCCATCTTATCATAGGTATTGTCTGTGTGGGCATTGGCTCACAATCTCCTTCTCCCTTTCTATTTCCTGTAAATCCATCTTCCAGACTCTAGTTCTGTGTGTCTGCTCAATTTGCTTAATTCATACCTGTGAAATCATGTAATATTTGTCCTTCAGTGCCTGGCTTGCTTCACTCAACATAAGGTCTTCAAGGTTAATCCATGATATCCCATGTTTTAATACCGCATTCTTTCTTAAAGCTGAATATTATTCCATTGTATGTATATTCCAAAGTATGATTATCCATTCATCTGTTGATGGACATTAAGGTTATTTCCAACTTTTGGCAATAGTGGATAATGTCGTTATGAAAATCAGTATGCATATATCTGTTTGTGTCCTTGCTTTCTATTTTTCTGGGTATATACCCAGTAGTGTGATTGCTGGATCATATGGCAATTTTGTAGTTAGCTTACTGTGGAACTACCAGACTGTCTACACAATAGTTGTGCCCTTCTACATTCCCACCAGCAGTGGATAAGTTTTCCATTCCTCCACATCCTCTCCAACACTCGTAGTCCTCTGTTTCTTTTAAAAGCCACCAGTCTAACAGGGGCAAGATGATATCCCATTGCAGCTTTGATTTGCATTTCCCTAACAGCTAGTGATTTTGAGCATCTTTTCATGTGACTTAAAGCCATTTGTATTTCTTCTTGGAGAAGTGTCTATTCAAATCTCTTGCCCATTTTTTAAAAGGGTTGCTTGTCTTTTTATTTTTGAGGTGTAGGATTTCTTTATACATGCTGGATATTAGACCCCTATGAGATATATGGTTACCAAATATTTTCTCCCATTGAGTCGACTTCCTTTTCACTTTCTTGACAAACTCCTTTGATGTCCAAATGACTTTAGTTTTGAGGAAGTCCCATTTATCTATTTTTTCTTTCATTCTTCTTGCTTTGTGTGTAAAATTCATTAAACCATTTCCTAAAACAAGATCTTGGAGATCTTTCCCTACATTATCTTCCAAGATCTTTATGGTCTTGGCTCTTATATTTAGATCTTTGATTTATCTTGAGGTGATAGTTGAACAACATTGTGAATGTAATTAACAATATTGAAAATGTATATCTGAATGTGGTAAAAAGTACAAGTTGTGTATACGGTAATAGAATAAAGTGCTTTTATAAAAATCCATGTGACTACACATCACAGTGAACATTAAATAAACCATGGACTATAGTTAATGGTACAATTAAAAAGTGTGCTTGTATCAATTGAAACATTGTTCCACAAAAATTCAAAGTGTTCATTTTAGGATGACATATAGGAATTTTGTTCTCTAAACTCATAATTTTTCTAATAAATTAAAAGAAAACATAGAAAATAAATGGGGCCCTAGAGAAAGAAAAATGGAGAAAATGATGCCTTAGGTCTGAACCTTACACGAAACTAACATAAATGGGTAGAAGCAGAAGTTTTCCAAACTACCACACTCATTACTCTTCAAATTACTTAATTTAAATGTTGGATCCAGCCTAGACAGACTCATATTAGACCTCTGTTTGTGCATGTACAGATTAAAATGGAAACACAAATTACATTTATTATCTCTGAAGGTGGTGTGTTTATAAATTTTACATAAATGGAAGACCAAAATCTTTAAATTATATACCCAGGGCCATTCATTAAACAAATACTTCTTTCCACATTGATTAGTATGCAATGCTAATTTTTATGTGAGTATACTTTACCTAATTGGATCTGCACCACTGATTACCTATTGATTTTTTATATCAAAATAAAACTAAATTATTTGAAGTTCATCAAAGGTTGTAAATTATAATCATATATAATAATATATTATATGATCAATGTATAATTATATGATATATTGCATTATGTATAAACAAGGCAACATATTTTATTGAATATTTTTTGTAGAAAATGTCTAGAATTCTAGAAAAAAATTGAATTATTTTGTGAGGTTCTCAAAGAAGTCTGCCTTGGATGCTTATTATACTAAATAAAACTGCAGATTATATAGGCATAAAGATTAATATTAATTTAAATCTTTACTATCAAAAACCATAATAGCCATATCCAAAAGAAAGAAAAAGGACCCCTTTCTCACATCGTATACAAAAATTAACTCAAAATGGATCAAGGACCTAAATATAAAAGCAACAACCATAAAACCCCTTTAAGAAAATGTAGGAAGACATCTTCAAGACCTTGTGGTAGGTGGTAGTTTCCTAAATCTTACACCCAAATCATGAGCAATAAAAGAAAAAAAATAGATAAATGGGAACTCCTCAAAAGTAAACACTTTTGCACCTCAACATACTTTGTCAAAAGGGTGAAAAGGCAGCTTGCTCAATGGGAGAAAATGTATGGCATTCACATATCTGATAATGGTTTAATATCCATGATATACAAAGAGATTATACAACTCAAAAATAAAAAGACAAACTACCTGATTGAAAAATGGGCAAAATATTAAGAAGAAAATTATCCAAAGAAGAAAGAAAAATGGCAAAGAAACACATGAAAAAATGTTCAACATCACTAGCAATTAGGGAAATTTAAATCAAATCTAAAATGAGATATTATTTCACACCTTTTATGCTGGCCACTATTAAAATGTCAGAAAACTGTAAATGTTGAAGGTGATTGGAGAGTTAGAAATGCTTATTCACTGTCCGTGGGAATGTAGAATGGTACAGTCACTGTGGAGGACTCTTTCACAGTTTCTAAGGAAGTTAAATATAGACTTGAGATGTGAGCTGGCAATACTGTTTCTAGGGATATACCCAGAATAATTGAGAGCAGAGACACAAACAGACATCTGCACATCGATGTTCATAGCAGCACTATTCACATTTGCCAAAAGATGGAAATAACTCAGTTGTCTGTCACCTGATGAGTGGATTAACAAATTGTGTTGTATATACATGATGGAATATTACGCAGAGGTAAGAAGCAAACAAGTTGTGAAGCTTATGACAATATGGATAAACATAGAGGACATTATGTTGAGTAAGCAACTCAGACAAAAAAGGGCAATTTCTGTATGACTGAGCTATTTTGAACTAAATATATTGTGTAAACTCATGGAGTTAACATTTAGAATATAAGTCACCAGAAAACAGAAAGTGGGTAGAGAATATAATGCTGAGGGATAAACTGTGCAGAATTTTTAAAAAGGTTGTTTATAAATCTTTGGGAATGAATAGAAATTGTGAAAGCACATCATGGTTTTTACAGCTAACAGAGCTATTATATGGATATGACAGTGTTTCAAAGGGAAAGTCTAAGGACATGTATATTACTAGAAGGAAAGCTAAAAATTTTAAAGGGACTGTATAAGGAGGTAAAACCTCATGTAAAACACAAATATTAGTGATATTGCATATATAACAGTTTTTACAAAATAAATCCCAATATACAAGACAGAATGAAATAGTATATCTTCTATGCATGGCAGGGAAAGCATAGAGAGATTCAGAGGTGATGAAATTGTTTGTTTGTTTTTTGTTTATTATCATTAATATTGAAATAATGAAAGTGCTCTAAGAATGAAGTGATGGATGCACAAATATATGACTACAATGAATACCATTGATTATACATTTTGGGTGGATTTATACTTTATTAATATGTGTCAAAATTTATTTGTTAAAAAAAGAAGAGGACATTGAGGTCTGAGACACATACCATATGTTTCTGAAATATTCTGTTTGGGGTGAGCCTGAAAGGGGACTTTTAAAAGCTCATCAGATGATTCTAATATGCATCAATGTTTTGAGAACATCTTTGTATCCTCAGTAGCACCCTGCACCTGAGCTATTTATTGAATTGAATGGGCTCATTGGAACTTGGAGATGGTGGTGAATGGGTGATAGATAGACCAACCCTGACCAATGGAAATAGAAAAGAAAGTCACAAATTTGAGCCACATACATATAGTCACTGCATTTAAGAAAATAAAGAGAAACAGGTGAAATTAATCTTTATATTTTATTTAATTCAGAATATGCAAATATATTCTTTAAAATTTTTAAATAATATGTTATTAATGAGAAAAAAACACAATGAAGGAGGAAGAGGAAAACAAAAGATCATGACAAAAAGAAAAAGAAATAAGGATACAGGTTAATGACAGAGTCAGATTAAGAAAAGAAATATTTTTTAAAAAACATGAAAGATAGCACAGAAAATACCAGTAACTCAGTATATAAAATCAAAATAATCATCAATCATTACCACAAAGAATCATTGATAGTCTACAAATACACTAAAAATTACTTGCCACAAAGTGTCACAATATTTTAATTCATTTTCTCTGTAAATAGTGGTTGAATCAAAATTGGAGACAGTGAATCTCAAAGTGAAAATGAGCAATAGAAATAAAAATGGCCAATGAAATCATACAAGTTGGTAAACTTCAGAATTATTAAAAATATATAAAGTAAAAAAAAACAGTGCTTACATTTGTAAGTTTTAAAAAGTTTACTGAGTATACATTGTAAATCATGTGCTATATTATATTCATTAATATATATCATGGTTAATGATTTTAGGAAGTTTAACTTTATTGAGCTTAAGTTATCAGGGAAACACTAGTTGAGGAGCTTTCCAACCAACTCTGGGCAGTGCGCCTTAGTTTCAACTTGCAACTTAAAGTAAAATGCAAGAGGAAAGGGAAAAGCTGAGAACTGAACTCCTGGGTATAGTGAAACCTGAATCTGATGGTTGGGAAAATTCTGAGCTTCTGGAAAATGAGTCCCGGAAGAATAGTGCTCTATGTGAGGGTTTAACTTAACATGGATCCAATCATCCATTTTAGTGAAGTCAGAATTGGAGGTACACTTATCCCAGAAGGATCTGTGGGAAGTGCTACTGTATGATGGTTTGGAAACCTGTGTCCTACTTGCAAAACTGGCAAGTTCTTTGTAAGACCTGTATGAGTGGAACCACTGCCAACCTGAATTAAAAGGGATGGATTGTAGGGAAAAATGACTTTAAGAGCAGAACCATGGAAGCTGAAGTATGGAATGATGGCATCTTCTCAGGCCAGGAGAACAGGCCCATCTATGTGTGTGAAAAGTGTGAATCTGCCTTCCACCCCACTGTTCAGGAGGAATGTTGTTATCCAGTGTCCTCAGAGAGTGGAGCCTATACCCAGGGTTTGTGGAGAGCCTGGCTGCCAACCTGATGCTTTAAGAGGGTGAGGCCTTCACACCAGTGTTTGGTAAGAGCATGACCACTGCACAAGTAGTTGGAAGGGTTGGATTTGCCACTCCAGACAGCTTGGAGCACAAAACATCATTCTCTAGATGACACTCAGACCTTGAAATCTAAAGTACCATATCCTGTTGTGTTTCAGAATTGTTTGGGACTCCTTTCTTCCTTCCAGTTTTTCCCTATGGGAATGGAAATGCTTATCATATGACTGTCCTTCCATTGTATACTGGAAGGAGATAAGTTGTTCTCTAAGTTTCACAGGTCCATAGACAGTGGAGAATTGTGCCTCAGGATAGACATAAGTATAATTGATTTTTTAAAAACTTTTTTTTTTTATTTTTAAAGAAGCTTAGAGTACATAAATGTTACATTAAAAATATAGGGGATTTCCATATATACCCCAACTCCTCACACTCCCAAACTATGCTACATTAACAACATCTTTCCTAGTGTGGTTCATTTGTTACATTTGATGAACACTACTGAAGTACTGCTACTACCCATGGACTAAAGTTTACATTATAGCTTACACTTTGCCCCACACAATTTTATAATTTTTTCTTTTTTTGTTACATATGCACCCCCCTTTCTGCTTGTTCTTGCTGTGTTCATTTTTTGCATTCTTCTGTGTCTGCTTTGTCTCCCCCCATTGCGGCAATGCGCCGAGTCAGCTCACTGGCAGCAGCCTTGCCTGCTGGTGGGCGGCTTGCCCTGCTCAGTCAGCTTTGCTCTGCTCCTGGGTGACTTGCCCTGCCCATGGCAGCTTTTGCCCTGCCCGTGGCAGCTTTTTGCCCTGCCCACGATGGCTTTTGCCCTGTCCATGGTGGCTTTTGCCCCGCCCATGGTGGCATGCCTTCTCAAGGTGGTCTGCCCTCTGGGAGAGGCCCTGGGAACTGAACCCAGGGCCTCCCATGTGGTGAACCAGTGCCCTATCCACTGGGCTACAGCCGGCTCTCACAATTTTATAATTTATGACAGAATGTGTAATGTTAATGAGACTTGTTACATAGCATTGTAAATAACTTAAGGTTTCAGTATTTTATGATATAATGAATGCATTTTGTATATAGATAGAACATGTCTTTATGTGGTCCAGAACCTGGAGTGTGGTGGGTTTGAGGCTATATGTGCCCTTAAAAAACATGGCCTTATATCTAATCCATTCCTGTGGGTGTGAACCCATTGTAAGTAGGGTCTTTAGATGAGGTTTCTTCAATTAAGTTGTGGTCCACCTCATTCAGGATGGGTCATAGTTCTTTAATGGAGTCCTTAATAAATGGAATGAATACACTGAGAAAGAAAGAAAACCATGCAAGCAAGAAGCTGGAATTAACAAAATGCAGAAGGGAAGGAAGAGTCTAGCAGAGACTGCCATGTGTTTTATCCTGTGGTAGAGGAGAAAATAATTGCCAGTAGCTTGTCTTCAGGAAGAAATCATCTTCTTGATAATTGCCTTGATTTGAACATTTTCTTGTCTCATAAACATGAGTAAATAAATCTCCATTTTTCATCCTGACCCATTTCATGGTATTTGCATACAGAAGCTGAGGAAAATAAACACACTATAAAGGTAAACACATAGATAACTATAAATGCCAATATTATTGTATTCTTGTGGTGAAAATCCACTACTTATTTTTGACATGATCAAAACTACAAGTGCATCAAATATAATCATAATTCTATGATTTGGGGCACAAAGCAGGCATATGTCATCTGTGTAAATAGTACCATAAATCAGGCAGACAGAAGGTTATGGGTTCAGAGATTTTGTATCCTACTGAAATTTAGGTTGGCATGGATTCATGCTGATTTTTAGTATGTTAACTGGACACTGCATGGGAACTACAAATTAAATATTTAAAATAAATACACAAAAGAAGGGTGAGAGCCATGAGGGCAACAGAGTAAGGAGCTCCAAAATTCAGCTTGTCTTACAGGGCACCTAGTAAACACCCAGAGCTATCTAAAGCACCTGTTTGAGAGCCCCAAGATACCAGAAGAGAATCCTGCAACATCCTTGAAAGAATGGAAGGAGTAAACGGCCCATCTGCAGAGAAGATTTGTGATTAGAGCACTCCAAGTCACAGAAGCCAGTGGCCATACTCCATTGGTGGCACAATCTGCCTCAGGAACTATTCTATGGCTGGAGCTGGAAGCTCCATTTCCCAAAAACAGGAGAGAAAGAGATGGTTGGACACCAACTTCAGCTACAGCTTAGTAAATTGGGGTGGCTAAATTATAGTCCTAAGAAAAGCTAAAGTTTGAACCTGTTCAAGTCAGAAAAAGACCATTTTAACTGCACTCCCAGAAAGAGGGGAAATGCTGCTGACTGAATATCACAGTGAATGTAAATACTGGCTTCTTTCCATCCATATCTGATTGCAGACCTAGTCTAAGCTTCAGGCCCACATCTGGCAAAGGAAGAAGCTATGGGAATGTGCACCAGCATGTCTGGGCAACTGCAGTTCCTGTCCTTGGCATAGACTGACTAGTAGGACAGCTGGGGTCCCACCTCTGCTCCCTAATAGGATAGGAGAAGAGCTGTGTTTCCTTGGCCTCTCTTGGCAGCTGCAGGCACTTTCAGCAAACATGAGCTGTTTAGTTGAGTGCCTTCGATTCCATCTCCAGACCTGCCCACCTCCCCATAAAATATGAGGGGCTTGGTGTTTCCTTAACATTTCAGGGAAACTGGAGGCACTTTGGGCCTGTACTCTTGGGCATCTGTGGCTCCAACCTCACTCATGATAGAGCAAGAAAGGAATTGGGTTTCCCCAGCCTCTCCAGATAACTGCATGTGCTTTCAGTCCACACAGACTGAATAGTCAGACACCTATAGCTCCATCCCCACCCCCAAGTAGGATAGGAGAGGAACTGTGTTTCCTCAGCCTTTCCAGGCAATGGCAGGAACTTTCCATCTACAAGGCCTGGACTGGTGGGTACCTGTGGATCCATGCCCACCACTCAATAGGATAGTAGGGGGCTGGTGTCTCCTCAGCCTCTCCAGGCAAATGCAGGCACTTTCAGCCTAAACAGACTGAATTATAGGGCACCAGTGGCTCAATTCCTACCCCCTTAGTAGGGAGAATGGACAGTACTCCCACAGCTTCTCAGGGTGACTGCAGGCATAATTAGTCCACACAGGTTAGTATGCTGGGTATTCCAGAGGGTCCATCCCCATGCCTGGCAGGAAAGGTGGATCCAGTGCTACATCAGTCTACCCAAGCAACTGCAGTCATTTTGGACCTGCACAGCAAAGATTGCTGCCCACACCTACAGCTCCATCACTGTCCCAGGCAGGGGGAAGAAGAGGCGTGAAACTTCAACAGTCTCTCCAGGCTACTACAGGCAGCCTTGGCCTACACAACTTGGATTATTGCACACAGCTGCAGCTCTGTCCCTAACCTCGGCAGAGGAGAAAGGTGGGAGAAGCTTCATCAGTTCCTGGGGCAAAACAGGCAGCTTCAGCCTCCACAGCTTACAGCACCAACTATATCCTTGGCTCCTACTACACAACCAGTAAGGTGTGAAAGTATAAGAAAGCCGTGAACTAAAGTAAGAAACTGAACCCATAATAAATATATCTAGTAATCCAGATACCAAGACAGCAACAAAAAATCACAATCCATACCAAGAAACAGGAAGATATGGATCAGTTAAAGGAAAAAGATAAGCCTCCAGATGACATAAAGGAGTTGAGGCAACTAACCATTGCAGTTCAAACAAATCTTATAAATTCAATGATATGCTAAATAAATTAAGGATATTAAGAAGACTCTGGGTGAGAACAAAGAAGAATTTGAAAGCATACTTAGAAAAATAGCAGATCTTATGGGAATGAAAGACAAAAGAAATGAAATTAAAAATACATTTGGAGGCATTGAACAGCAAACTTGAGGAGGCAGAAGAAAAGATCAGTATGCTTGAAGACCTGGTCTGAAAGCAAACATACAAATGAACAGAATAAGAAAAGAGTGGAAAAAAGTGAACAGGGTCTCAGGGAACTAAATGACAGCAAGATACATGCAAACGTATATGTTATGGGAGTCCCAGAAGGGGAATAGAAGAAAAAAAGGCAGAAGGAATATTTGAAGAAATAATGGTAGAATATTTTCCAGCCCTATTGAAGGACATTTATATTCATGTCCAAGTAACGCAATGTACTTCCATCCAAATAAATAAGAACAGATCAGCTACAAGTTATATAATAATCAGAATGTCAAATGACAAAGACAAAGAGAATTCTGAGAGCAGCAAGAGCAAAATGATGCACTACACATAAGGGATATCCAAAAGGTAAATTCTGATTTCTCATCAGAAACCATGTAGGCAAGAAGGCAGTAGTATGATATATCTAAGATACTGCAAGAGAAAAACTGCTAGCCAAGAATCTTATATCCAGCATAATTACCCCTCAAAAATGAGGGTGAGGTTAGAATAGTCACAGATAAACAGAAAGTCAAAGAGTTTGCAACCAAGATACCCACCTTGCAGGAAATACTAAAGGGAGTGCTGCAACCAGAAAAACAAAGACAGGAGAGAGAGACTTGGAAAACAGTCTAGAAATGAAAAGTACATGAATAAAATAAATAAAAGTGTTAATAGGGTGATGAAAATAAATATGAAAGATAAAACCTAAAGGTAAAAATAGGTGAAATAGTAATTGTCTTTACAGTAATAACATTGAATGACAATGGATTACATTGCCTAATCAAAAGACACAGACTGATGAAATAGATAAGAAATATGAGCTATATGCTCTCTACAAGAGACTCACCTTAGACCCAAAGTCAATATATTTGAAATAGATTGAAAGTGAATGGCTGGAAAAGGATATTCCACTCATGCAGAAACCAAACAAAAAACAACAACAGGGGGCTGGCTGTAGCCCAGTGGATAGGGCACCGGTACACCACATGGGAGGCCCCAGCTTC